>JAXCGZ010008502.1:0-20000 GCA_037179515.1 Halocaridina rubra
GAAGAGATGAATGTCTATAGTCTGATTTATCTGGTATCGTTCTGCTACCCTGTAAATTTTATTTAGTACTTGTAAAATCATAATCTACTAGCATTGGAATATAAAAATAATTTATGCGAGTATTAGTTTCTTACCTGACAAGCTCTTAATCTTTAAATAAATTTGTTATATGAGACCAAAAGAAAAAAGAATGAACAGCCTTTTTGAATATTATACATCCCACAACTAGTCATATGTCCTCTTTGAAATATGTAAGTTCTTATATCATGAAATATCTGGAGGGGGCATGCAAAAGTGTAGCTACTTAATATGTACGATTTATATACATGGAAAAAAGAAAAGAAAAAAAAAACTAATTATACGAATGTTGGAAATTTCAGTCTGGGGCCCTCAATGAGTCAGTGGACCAAAGGTTACAAACACCAGTCCGGGTATCTCAGGGAGAGTCTATGGAATATATTTTAGGAATCCTGTCAATAGTTGTGAGAATATTGAAAAAAAGAAGAAAAAATAATATATACAGTATATATATATATATATATATATATATATATATATATATATATATATATATATATATATATATATATATATATATATATATATATATATATATATATATATATATATATATATATATATATATATATATATATATATATATATATATATATATATATATATATATATATATATATATATATATATATATATATATATATATATATATATATATATATATATATATATATATATATATATATATATATATATATATATATATATATATATTAACATAAACTTAGTTGAGTATGCACTTATGGAAGTTGTTCAATCACATATCTGCAAATATAAATATATTGAAATATTTAGTAGCTCTTGATGTATCTACGAGATGATATGAAAACAACAAGGTCTTATTATTTTCATACTTTTATATTTTGTAATAAACTTTCACAGTCTGATGCTGTGAATGTATGATATTGATCTTTATATAGAAATAAAACTATATAAATGCTAGAAGCAAATGTCGGTACATGATACAGCTAATGCTGATTTTTTTTTTCTTCAGCGTAAGTCCAACTGTTGAAACAAATGAGACAGCCACAAGTGAAGAAAGGAATGCAACGGGGCTTCATTCTCACACCTTATATCAGCATTTTGGAAAAAAAAAAAAAATCAGGAAGGATAAGACAACAATCCCTCTTTTCCCTATGTGAATGAAGGTAATATCCTCTTCCCCATCACTTCCAGGGATTAGTCAGCTCTTGAAGCACACTGAAAAATTGAGAACATATATCTTTTCCTACCACACAGGATTTTTTTTTTTTTTTTTTTTAGCAACCTCCTATGATAAACAGAGAATAGGAGGGTGGACTTCTACCAATATGTGGATATAAAAATCGGATGGATATAAAAATCGGATCTTGTAAAGATAAATAACCCCAGGGTCCTTTAGGGTTATTCATCTTTACAAGTCTTGGGGTTTGGCATACTTACAAGGTAGTAATAGAGGTTATTTGTATTTATAAGGTAATTATTAGTCGTTTTTCCTTTTACTTGCATTTTGTATTTGTGTGAATAAATGTTTTGTATTCTTACTTTTGTTTTTTTTTTAATTCCTACATGATTTCAATTGGTTCTTATAGACAAACAACGGGTTATTCAACTTTACAAGTTTAATTACTGTTATTTAAATACAAGTTTGATTACAGTTATTTAACTTTACTTGGGGTAGTGAGTGTGGAGGATTTCCTGTGTGTTATTTACCCTTCGATCTTATAACCCCCTAAATTCGGAAATCCTGACACGGCTTCAGTAGAGGCCTACCACGATCTCAAAATTAAATCCTCTACCAATAAGATATAATTAATATTACATGCATAGACATACATGTACATATTTTATAAGGGGGTTTATGAACTGTTGATATGTGAATATTTAAATAAACTCTCCTCACCTTAAAGTAAAACTTCCTCATACAGAATAATAAATTTTCTAACATACATTCTACCTACGAGTGTTCAATTAAATGAGCTCATTCTGTCCCTCACACGTAGCTATAAATATTGTTAGAAATAAGGTAAATCTGCATTGCATCTGTACTCATCTATCCGGATAACCCTGATGTCGTCAGCAATCACGGGATTCCCAATCAAACTCATTGAATATCTTCTGATCCACGTATCTCTATCACGTTTTTTACTTGAGTGTCTCGTAACGTCTCACGAAGACAACTAATTACTCTTTAACAAACTTATAAGTACTGTCAATGAACACACTAAACATGAGTGTCTCGTATCATCTCACGAGTACCACTAATAATAAACTTATAAGTACTGTTAACAAACACAGTAAGAATGGGTGCCTCGTAGCATCTCACGACGGCAACTGACTTTTTGCAAGAAAGTCTTACAAAACTCCCCTCATTTGTTGGAGTCCTTGGTACTAGGACTAAGTTGAGTTATGACTTGCTTACAACGGTTCTTTGTTCAACGAGGCAGGCTATGCAATAAGCGTTATCAAGGAGGTGTAGGGTTAATGGCTAAAATCCATTAGTGACCTACATTCCTTTCTTCAAGTCTTCTACAGCCATCCTCCATAATAAACTACACATTATACATATGAATATACGTGTATAAATGATAGAAATTAATAGGTATACATACTAAGTGTAAAAGTATATATTCATGCACTTACGTTACAATAAACGAAACTATATGCAAAATATCACTTACATAATATACGTAGAAATAAACTGTCTTGAAATATATTCAAGACAGTGAGGTTATTTATCTTTACAAGATCCTAAAAATCTAAATGACAATGACGCTTGAGGGGGGTTTTGCAAGGCATTATGTGATTTTAATGCAACATGACAAGATATTGAAGACATTTATGATGATGAATAATTTTAAAGTATTCCCACTCACCTTTTCAAAATATGTATCCAGACCTGAAGGTAGATCTAGTAATCCATACACTGCCATTAGGTAATCAACTAAGGGAATTTCAGAGTAATTCTGGAGTTCCTCATCAATCATTAATGAGTGATCACAATGATGAGCAAGACTTGATTTATTTTGCATTTTTGGATCTGGAGAAAGCATATGATAGAGTTGCTAGAGAGGCTATGTGGAATGTTTTGAGATTATATGGAATCAATGGTAAATTGTTGCATGCAGTGAAGAGTTTGTATGAGGGTAGTAGAGCTTGTGTTAGGGTAGGGAATGAAGTGAGTGAGTGGTTTCCAGTGAGTGTGGGACTGAGACAGGGATGTGTGATGTCACCATGGCTGTTCAATTTGTATATTGATGGAGTTGTAAGAGAGGTGAATGAGCGAGTGCGTGGTCGAGGTTTGAGAATGGTAGATGGGGATGATAACGACTGGGAGCTGAATCAGTTGCTGTTTGCAGATGATACTGTGGTGGTGGCAGGTTCAGAGGAAAAGCTGTGTCAGTTAGTGTCAGAATTTGGAATGGTGTGTGAGAAGGAAGCTGCGAGTGAATGTGGGAAAGAGTAAGGTTATGAGGTGTACAAGAAATGAGGATGGCGCTGGATTGAATGTTATGTTGAATGGAGAGACACTTGAGGAGGTTAATCAGTTTAAGTATTTAGGCTCGGTTACAGCTGCAAATGGTGGAGTGGAAGCAGATGTGTGTCACAGTGAATGAAGGATGTAAAGTGTTGGGTGCATTGAAAGGAGTGATGAAGAACAGAGGGTTGGAGTCAATCATAGTATCAAGTATCGTCCACATTAGCTTCAGACCTATGGAAATGAATGTTAAGAAAGTTTTGTATGAGAAAGTGGTTGTGCCAACTGTGATGTATGGATCAGAGTTATGGGGTATGAAAGTAAGTGAGAGACGGAAACTAAATGTGTTTGAGATGAAATGCCTGAGGAGTATGATTGGTGTATCTCGATTGGATAGGGTTAGGAATGAAGTGGTGAGAACAAGAACGGGTGTGAGGAGAGAAATTGCAGCCAGAGTAGATATGAATGTTCTGAGATGGTTTGGCCATGTGGAAAGGATGGATGATGAAAGGCTGCTGAAAAAGGTGATGAATGCGAGAGTTGATGGGAGAAATGCTAGAGGGAGGCATAGGTTTGGATGGATGGATGGAGTAAGAAGAGCTCTGAATGATAGGAGGATGGATGTGAGGGAAGCAAGCGAGCGTGCTTGGAATAGGAATGAGTGGCGAGCGATTGTGACGCGGCTCTGATGGGCATCTGCTGTTGCCACGGGGCTGCATTTTACAGAGATAGCCCTGTGGTAGGGGCAGTAGGAGGAGCTGGCAGTTGTGAAGCGACACAGGTTGTGGAAGAGCCGGGAGGATGGGCTGTGGCACTCCAGCAGTGCCATCTGAACGGTCGCTAGCTCCCTCGTCATTGCCCATAGAGCAAAGTAATCCCCCTATTTGTTTTCCTTTCTTGATGTCGGCTACCCCCCAATTAAAGGGGGAAACAGCCAAGGTATATGTATGTATGTATGTTCATTTTAGGTAAGAACAAGAAAAGGTATATTAAAATAGGTGAAATTCTCATCAAAGTTTGTCGAATAATGATGGTTTTTATTTCTTGATAATTTTGGCAAGGGATTTGCAAAAAAAAAAAAATAATAATAATAATAATAATAATAATTTAGATCCTTCAAGGGCTGCTGGAATATCTTGGATGCATTTCTGGAACAAGTTAATTAACTGCAAACCTCTCGTGACTTTTGTGGATTTTTTTTACGTGGAAAAACTATCAAGTTAGCACGAAAAATCTCTAAAAATATGTATTGGAAAGTCAAAAGCTGTACCAGTGTTAAAAATGGAAAAGGGCTTTTTAAGAACTCCTAAAATGAGTGTCTTAGGATGTGATAGCGAATACATTATAAAAATACTTCGACAGCTTTTCCTTTGTAGGAAGGGGTTTCTAAGTGTTTGATTCTAAGGTAGTATGCAAGCTTTAAGGAAATGAAGGCTATAGGCGAAATGTAGCCAAAAAAAAAAAAATCCTTGTTTAATTGAATTATATATTAGAGAAGTTGGTATTTTAGTATTTTACCTCGTATTCTCTCTCTCTCTCTCTCTCTCTCTCTCTCCTCTCTCTCTCTCTCTCTCTCTCTCTCTCTCTCTCTCTCTCTCTCTCTCTCTCTCTCTCTCTCTCTTTTTTAAGAAATGTTGCACACTTCCTGTTGAATTTCCTAGTCCAGTGAAAGATATTTTTTTTTTTTACTGGATACTATATTTAGTTGTTAGCTAATAGCTAAAACTAAATATATTGGCCGCCGTGGCACAGTGGCTACGCTCTCGACCTTGCTTTGTCAGTTCAGGGGTTCGCGGCCCCCCCCACGGTCTTAGGTTAAAAAGGGCATCCACTCAGGGTAATGGTCACAATTGCCAAATAACTAAAGGCCTTTGCAAGAAGACACCGTCTTATATCTTACTAGAAAAGGGATTCCGTGACGTAAAACTGATCACAGTTGAAATTAATTATAAATGAAGGAAATTAAAAAGAATAAATTTACCACGTATGAAAATTTCATAGACTACTTTATTATTATTATTATTATTATTATTATTATTATTATTATTATTATTATTATTATTATTATTATTATTTAACTAAAGTAAGATTCATATCCTCTATGTCGACCTTTCCTTATATACTATTTTAAGATTAGAAAAATTAATGTGAATTTTATCACATTGCTTAGATTAAGAAAATGTAATTAGCACCTAATTTAAGATGGAATATTTGGAGATACGAGAACATGTATAATAATAATAATAATAATAATAATAATAATAATAATAATAATAATAATAGAACGAATGCAGTACAATAAATATTTTTAAATGTCTTCAAATATAATAATAATAATAATAATAATAATAATAATAATAATAATAATAATAATAATAATAACTTGTAAGCGTTGATTCGTCATTAAAAATGGACAAGCAAGTTCTCACCCTTGTATAGAGGTTATACTCTATGTCTAAAAGGGGGTTTACACGGTCAAACGGTTCGTCGAACGCGGTTCGACAGGAAAGTGTTTGCAGTGATGTTCGAACGTGTGAACGGGGTATTTGGTTGTCGAGCACGTTCGACAAACGTGTTCGACAACCAAATACCCCGTTCACACGTTCGAACATCACTTCAAACACTTGTCTTTCGAACCGCTTTCGACGAACCGTTTGACCGTGTAAATCCCCCTCTTAACAATTACCAGAGAAAAATTTAGTAATTATTTGCTATTAACAACCCAATAGCCAATCATCTTCCAGCTACTCTGGAACTAATTTGCGCTATCTGATGATTTTTACAATTCCTCACTTTTTCCCGATCGACTTCATTTTGACGCGCGATAACTTGCGTTTGTTAATTTATTTACGTTAATTTTATATGAGTATAAATAAAAGCATGACTAGAGCAAGGTTACAATTGCCATAACAAAAAAAAATAAAGTATGTAATTTTAGTTGTATTATAGTATTTCGAAAAGTATCTATCATTTGTTTATTTGGCGTTTTGGTCTCATGTTTTCTTTGCCACGACCATCAAACACCGGAAATATCAACTGAGGGCGAGGTCAGGGGGTTATTAAAGCGGAAAAAAGGTCACATTTATACAGTGCAATTAGGGAAAGAAAGCAAAAGGAAGGCATGAACAAACGATGATGAAGATATTTGTAAGAAAATGACCACAATGAAATAATTTGAAAAGGAAACCGGAGTATTTGAACTGTGTTAGTCGAAGATCATATACTGGGTAGAGAGAAATAGTACAGGATTGTCGATTCCCAAATTGCCGAGTCCACTTTGCCGATTCCCATATTGTCGAGTCCACTTTGCCGATTCCCATATTGTCGAGTCCACTTTATCATTCCCATATTGTCGAGTCCATTTTGCCGATTCCCATATTGTCGAGTCCACTTTACCAATCCCATATTGCCGAGACCACTTTCCCGATTTCCATTTGCCGAGTCCACTTTGCCAATTCCCAAATTGCCGGGTTCACTTTGACGAGTCCACTTTGCCAATTTCCGAATTGCCGGGTTCACTTTGCCAATTTCCATATTGCTGGGTTCACACTGCCAATTCCCAAATTGCCGGGTTCACTTTGCCGAGTCCATTTTACAGATTCCCAATTGCCGAGTCCACTTTGCCAATTCCCATATTAAACTTGTTTGTACTTTAGAATCTGATAATTACATCCATCAACAATTGAAAATGTCGGCAATTATGAAAGAAATTAATTACTTAAAGTGGATTGAGATTTTTAAATATGAGAAATATATTGCCGGCTGTATCAATAGGATGCAAGCTAATCAAAGGTGCTTCAAAGAAAAAATCTAACCTAGCTTAATTACTACTAATAAATTCAGATGCTTAGGTTTCGGCAATATGGGAATCGCCAATACGGGAATTGGCAATATGGGAATCGGCAATATGGGAATCGGCAATATGGGAATCGGCAATACGGAAAATAGCAATACGGGAATTGACAATATGGGAATCGGCAATACGGGAATTGGCAATACGTAAATTGACAATATGGGAATCAGCAATACGGGAATCGGGAATATGGAAATTGGGAATATGGGAATCTGTAATTTATTAATCGGCAATATGGGATTCAGCATTCTGGAACTTTACCAGTATGATACCTGAGAATGGTGATAATTACTAGATAAACTAACCCCAGCTGAAATTTATAAATATGAAAAAGAAACATTACTTTTCCATTAATAGCTGCAAAGCAAGTGGGTAGGAACTCTCTCTCTCTCTCTCTCTCTCTCTCTCTCTCTCTCTCTCTCTCTCTCTCTCTCTCTCTCTCTCTCTCTCTCTCTCTCTCTCTCACACACACACACACACACACACACACACACACACACACACACACACACACACACACACACACACACACTGGCTATATTTGTGTGGTGAATTATTGTGACTTTCCTCCTTGTGACTTTTATTGCTTTCTTTTTTTACTATCATCCATTTTTTTTTCGTGTGTTCCGTTTAACATCAATATATACCAATATATTGCTAATATGTCAAAAGTCTTTCTATTTTTTCACGTGGATATGCAGTTATATTTGGAATACACTTATTATTATGCACATATTAATTGATTGATAATCATTATTATTATTATTATTATTATTATTA
This sequence comes from Halocaridina rubra, assembly GCA_037179515.1. NCBI lineage: Eukaryota > Metazoa > Arthropoda > Malacostraca > Decapoda > Atyidae > Halocaridina > Halocaridina rubra. The sequence goes on from JAXCGZ010008502.1 coordinate 8,169, forward strand.
TTATTATTATTATTTTTATTTTTATTTTTATTTTTATTTTTATTTTTATTTTTATTTTTATTATTATTATTATTATTATTATTATTATTATTATTATTATTATTATTATTATTATTATTATTATTATTATTATTATTATTATTATATGCCCCATGGGTGTATCACAATTAACTTTATTCTTCTTCTTCCTCTATTTGCGTTCCCATTTTCATATGGGGTCGCATCTCTTCACTAGTCGTCTCCACTGGTTCCGGTCCATCACTTGCTCCTCCTCCAGCTGTCTCTCTCTGAGATCCTCCTTCAGTCGGTCCTTCCACCGTAGTTTAGGTCTTCCTCGTCTACGTCTGCCCTCCACGTCCATCTCCATCACTCTCACACCCACGTAGTCTTCTGCTCTCCTCTTCACATGACCGAACCACTGTAATCTCCTCTCCTGCGCTTTCGCCGATGCCTCCACCACCTTCACTGTACCTCTGATCCGGTCATTTCGTATCCTGTCCTCCCTCGTCACCCCACACATCCACCTCAGCATTTTCATTTCTGCGACATCTATCTTCCTTTCTTGAACCTTTTTCACCGGCCACGTCTCCGCTCCGTACAGCAATGCTGGTCTCACAACTGACTTGTACACTTTTCCTTTCACTTTAGCACTGATTTTCTTGTCACATAGCACCCCTGATGTTCTCTTCCAGCTGTTCCACGCTACCTGGATCCTATGATCAATCTCTCTCTCTAGGTCTCCATCCTTCGTTACGTAGGAGCCGAGGTATTTGAAGGCGCCTATAAACTTTACTAAGTCCCGGTGCGCCGATTAAAACTGAGTAGAATTTGTATTATTGACAAATAAATATTTTATTTTGCAATTACTTACTACTTTATTCAGAATCACGAAAGTAAAGTCTCTTGAAAATTTTACTTTGTGAGAATTATTGTAAAATATAATATTATCTTTTTTTATTTGGAACATAGCCGTATAACTGTAGGACAGTATATTACTTTTGCACTCTATTTTTCTCTTACAGATTATGGACGAAACAAAGACAGAAATAAAATATCCAAAATATTTGAAGGTTGGGGCAAGAAATAAAAAAGGTAAGTCAGAACTTGATATCTAAGAAAAATATTAGGTATAATACTGGTCTCGCCCAATGGTTAGAATTTCCTATTAAAGAGTTGATCGCAGTTCTAAGACAGGATATGCGAAGTGTTTTCATGCTCTCTCATGTTGCTTGGGTACTTTATGGCTCCGCCGTTATGACCCATCTCTTTTGGCACCGTGAATGATGCATTTACTAAATAAGAAAAATTTCAGTTAACACTAGAATAGCTTAGCCAAAAGGTCAACGTCAAAACAGCTTAACGCCAAAAGAGTGGCGTCAAAATGTTCCATTCTCTTGTCTCATGTCTTTCGGAATGATTAGCTGGTGACCTTTGAACATTAGGTCTTCATGCACTGTGATCTCTGCTCTGAAGCTGTAGAATTGTATCAGTTTCTCGTCTTCAAGTGATTTGTCGTCTGGCCACCCATCAAGGACTTGATTCTTCACCAACATATACACATTGTGTTTGTGTGCTCAGTACAAAAATTCAATATTATTTGCAAGATTTTCTGTGCTTTTTTTTAATTTTTATTTTATTTTACCTTACAGTAAGTCCTCGTAAAATGTTGTTCCGCCGTTACGTTAGAGGTCAATAAATAATTAATAAATTAATGTTTTGACCTACCTGGCTGGTGCAGTAAATTCAAACCTCGCACCAAAACAGTTTGTGAGCACAGCGGACAAATACACAGCTAGCAGCACTACTGTATTCATATTTATCAAGTTAATGGCTTTATTTACTTATTAATTAGTTTGTTTATTTGGTTATATTGAGGGATTATATCAATTTAAAAAAAAAGCTGTAAATACGATTTTTTCGAAATACACAAATACACAGCTATATTCATATTTATCATGTTAATGGCTTTATTTAGTTATTTGTTTCTACACATTGTTATATTGAAGGATTATATTGAATTCAGAAAAAACAAACATGAGTTTATTTGATATAGTTTGTTGAGCATAGTGTAAGAATCAGGCATTATGCGGCATTAGAAGAGGGAGAAGAACGACCTCTCAGTTTATTCCCACCCGCCATATTGTGCCTAGGGTTTTCATCTGCTCTCCTGGTGTTTGCTCGTTACTAACATTACTATGCCTCCCAAGCATGTTAGTGATAGTTCTGATGGCAGTGCTACAAAAAAAAAGAAAAGCCATTACCACGGAAATTAAAACTGAATTGGTAAACCATGCTGGAACGGGGGAATCTTCTACAAACATTGGCCACAATCTTGGATTAGCCTGTACCACCGTGGCCATGATCATCAAGGACAAAGATCGCATCTGTGATCACGTGTAAGGTTCGACCCCTATGGTGTCCACTGTAATCATGAGGCAGCGTAGTCGCCTTATGTTTGAGATGGAGAGATTGCTAGTGCTTTGGCTTGAAGACCAATATCGACAGCGTATCCTAATAAGCCTTGTGCTTTTACGGGAAAAGGCTAAAATGTAGTTCGAAGACTTGAAAAGAGGGAAGGCAGTGCAGGTGAAGAGTTTGTTGCTAGTAGAGGGTGGTTTAATCGTTTTAAGGCTCATGCTAATTTGCATAAGATAAGAGTGCAAGGGGAAGCTGCTAACAGTGATGAGGAAGCAGCAAAAATGTTTACTACATTAGCCGAGATAATAAGGGAGGGGGGTTACCGTGCCAGACAGGTATTAGATGTGGATCCGACTGGCTTACTCTGGAAGTGTATGCCTAGTCGTACATACATCGCCAAGGATGAGAAGACAGCACCAGGCCATAAAGTCAGCAAGGAGAGACTGACTTTGCTTTTGGGGGCTAATGCTGCTGGACACTGTAAACTGAAGCCCTTGTTTGTCTATTTAGCAGAAAACTCAGGGCACTCAAGGGCGTTTGGAAGGGTCAACTGCCAGTCATCTGGAAGGTAAACAAGAAGGCTTGGATAACCCTTCAAATATTGAGGACTGGTTCAGCAACCATTTTCTGCCTGGAACAGAGAGCTACTGTGCTTCCAAGGGTCTGCCCTTTAAGGTTTTGATAGTCTTGGACAATGACCCTGCTCACCCTGCCCAATTTGGATGACTTTCATCCTAATGTAAAGGTGGTTTACCTTCCATCTAATACACTTCTTCATTACTGCCAATGGATTAGGGGGTCATTGCCTCTTTCAAAGCCTACTATCTCTGAAGAACAATCGCTATGACTCTCAGGGCATTGGCGAAGGACAAGAAGCTGACTCTCAAGGACTTTTGGAAGTCGTATAATATTTGTCATGCTGTGAAGAATATTGGTGATGCTTGGGAGGAAGTGATGCAAACGAACCTGAATAGGGGTATGGAAGAATGCAAGCACCTATTTTGTGACTGACTTCCGAGACTTTGAGGAGATAGTTAAGGCTGTAACCAAGAACGTAGTTGTCATGATTAAGGAGCTCGAAGTGGAGGTTGATGATGTAGAAGAGCTCCTGGAATCTAATGGCCAGGACTTATCTACAGAGGACCTCATTCATCTGGGAAAGCAAATGCTTAAAGAGGAGGAAGAACTACCAAGCCCAGAGCCAAAGAGATTCACAACCAAGGAATGGAAGAATCGTTTGCCTTGGCAGAGGAATTGTTGGCAGAGCTTGAAGCTCAGGACCCCAACGTTGCCAGGTACAAGAAGGTGGAGAGAGGGATCAATGATGCCCTGAGATGTTACAAGGAAATATATGAGAAGAAGAGAGCATCCTTCCAGACTAGCCTTGACCAATTCTTCTTGAAGGTGGAGCCCCCTCCAAAAGATCCTTTGCTCTCTACCTCAGGTGCCTCCACCTCTATAGACTCACCTGCGCCAGTACCTCCATTATGTCCTTTTGCCTCTCCAGACTCACCTGCCTCTCCAGCTTCCACCTCCCAATAAGCCAGTCTCTCCTTCCCTTGCAACGCCCCTTCCAGAGTGTGAGCCAACCACACCAGTAAAGGTAAGGTATAATGCTCTGTACCGTAGTTTAATTTTTTTAGTAATACATTTTAAAGGTAAGCAGTACTATTAAGTTTAGTTTTAGTATTTTTTTATCACAGATTAAAATCACTTATTATTTTCCAGTATTTTAAATGATTAATTTATACATAGGTTTGGGGCCCTAGGTTCAAATTTAGGCGAGCTTCGACTTGACGTTGAATTCCAACTTAAGTCAGCTGTCAGGAACGGAACCCTTACACCAGGACCCCCTTTAATCTTGTGGTTCCAAACAATGTGTTAGCTGTTTGATAGAGAACCTTGTTAGATATTTGGGATCAACAAAAGAATCACCAACCCAGAGGGGAGATTCTTCAGTTGATCAGTATAGATGCTAGCATTAATAAGTTATATTAGGCCTGTTTTGCATTTTTTCTACAAATGTTTTCTAAATATTGAAAAGTATAGAATGTAAGAGCCAATAGAGGTGAATATAGTGAAAATTGGTAATTATTGAATATTTATGAAGGTCATTCTAGTTGTTGAGTCTGAGTATATTCTGAAGTATTTATCTTGTTTTCTTTTGTACAAAGTTGATTGATTGCTAGATTAAGAATAGAAGAGAGTAGAAATTTATATACTGTAGTTTGGTTTTGCGTATAATTGGGCTTGCAAGAATTCATACTAATAGTTTCTTTAAATATTTGGAGTTTTTGTTTTTTATAAGAATATGATTGCACTATCTTTTAAGTAGTGTCTTTTTTGGAAATCCTTCATGAACCATGCCAGCTTCAGTACCAAATATTAATATGATTATTAGTCCACTTCGTGCAAAGTTTTAGTTAATAGGTTTTTCGTGCTATTTGCTGCTATATTTGGTATTTAGATTACAAAAGGTTCTTCAAGTTTTCTAAATATTGGAAGTCTATTTCACATACCGTTGTCACTCATCCTACAGTTATTGGGTCCACTATTCCCTATTGCAGTTTTACAATTGAAATTTAAGGTAAAAGCAATAAGTAGTTATTATAATATACCTCTTTTAGGAAAATATGTTCTGTATTTCTCTTTTTTCATAAATTTTCCAGTCACTTATGCTCAAAATCAAGCTACTGAAAATCTAAGTAGCAGGACAACTGTAATTCTTTATTGTTTATGGTGGTGTAAAGCCCCCCTCATTAACTCGAAACCTCCATAAAAGAAATGAAGTAATTGGGGTTTCCAGCTATAATTCATGAATGTAAAATGCGTAAGCTTATTATAATAGTCATGTATTTTTCCAGAAATTTTTTGTGTTTTTCATCCACAACTGCATTCAATAAAATTTTAAAAGTTAGCGAGACACATTTTCAGTTTGTGAGATTTGTCATAATAAACTACAAGGGCGATTTATTAAACTAATGCGTATCATTCAGTTTATTTTACTCCTATTAGACTTTTCAGAAAAATACACAGCTCTCATTTAAATTTGTTTATAGCATTTTGTTTGTTTTACTTAAGCTTTTTATCTCGCTTTCAAGCATCTGCGGAACTTGTGTATCCTTTTTGGCCCACCAGTGTTTAATTCACAGAGATTTTGAATATTGTTGCCATGTGGCAGTAGGAATATATATATATATTTTTTTTGTAAATCCTTATTTGTGTTGCTGCTTGGCTCAGAAGGATGTACAGTAAATATTTCCTGTGAGTTGACTGAAATGCCAAGATTTATTATAGTACGAAGTACAGTATAACTAATATTGCCTTTTACAGCAAATGTATCAAAATATTAAAGCAGAAACAAATTAAATTAACTTATGAAAGAGTGTGTAACATAGATAAATATTTTAGAACCAGTTTGCAAGTTATGCAGAAATGCAGTATTTATTTGGAAAAAAGCACTTGATGAAATTTTTTTAATAAAAATAAAAAATTATTTATGTATAAGTCTATGTCATTGTTATCAAGCTCTTTTCATTACTCACTGGCACAATAGGATTATGTATGTGATATTATTAAGGTTATCTAGTCAGAAGAGTATATATATATATATATATATATATATATATATATATATATATATATATATATATATATATATATATATATATATATATATATATATATATATATATATATATATATATAATGGTTTTTAACTTTTTGTTTTTTTCATCTGTATAAACTCAAGAGTTGTAAATATATATTTAGTTTGTGCTGATGATAGTTATACCATATTCATATATTTTGTTTATCCCCTTAATTACTTAAAAATTAATAATGCATTTTTATAGATAAATTTGATCTAACTCTGAATGCAAGCTCGAATACTAGATTACCCTCAAAGTTAGCAAAGCATATGTAAAAAATATTCTTTTGAGCTTCTTGGTATTAAAAGGATCTATTGCATGCAGCTATGGATCCTAATTGAAGAGATATGTTTTCTGAAGAAAAACAAAATGGGCACAATACAACAAGGACCAAATGTACCCGTTTTTAAGGTTATTATAATTGACAAAAGTAATTTGATTATAAGGAAAGATAATTGCTGTATTTAGAAATATTTCTAATTTTAACAGGTGTAACTGCTTGAGGGACGGAGATAGAGAAAGGAATGGTGTGAGCAACAGTTTGGAAGTAGAAAATTCTTCAGATAGTCACAAACTTCGTCATCAACATATTCACGGTCCTTCCTCCAAGTCTACAGGGTCCTCTAAGCACAACTATAAACATCCCTCGCATGATGATGATGATGAAGATGGACCAGATATAGTTAAGACAGCCAATGGTAATTTAACATCTAATGACACTTTTTAAGCTCACACAAACACTCACACGCAGACACGCACTGAAAACATGCGGTCTGGGGGCTCAACCAAGTCACAACTTCGCTTGAACAGCTGTCAGATACCAAATGTATATTAAGATCATGCTGTTCATTATTTGACGTACAACTGGCAGTAGATATGATGAATGATGTTTAAAATTTTGAGAATCATGGTATAGACTTGCCAACCAGATTCATCAACTCAGCAATTAGAATAGCTGGTATTACCCATGGTGTGTTTTTCCCACAATCATTACTCTACATACACTCTAAACTGTGAAACTTTTTGGAGTAGTTTTATTCACATCACTGAAATGACTTATTAAAATATTTCATTTTACTTACATTAGATCTTCTTTTATTCATTTTTACAGCTACCTGTTTAGTAAAAATATACTTCTTTTGTTCCTCTCTGCAGCCCTCTATTACACTTACACATAGTGCTGTATTGATTATACAATACATAATGACAGGCGTTTGTACTTCACTGTTATTATCCTCCCCAGCAGTTATCTGGGAGCTTTTAATTCTCAATTTTCTTTATAGTTTGCCTTCATTATGTATATTACGGTTTTTAGCTATTACTTGTGTTATTCAATCTGATTTCTCTGTATTTTTGCTATCATGAGGATACAACTGTAAATAAAAATTTTGCACTGCCTGGATATGATCATTCTTGAGTCACTTGATCTTTAATAATTTGATGATATGATTGCATGCGTGTGATTGTACACAACACAGACCCACAAGTGTTGGAGTATTCACATCTTTTACAGAAACTGCCCAGCTGCTTGAAAACAACAAATGCCCTGAAATCATTCCAGCTAGAAGACCACCACCCCCTTATACTCATAATAATGTAAGTATTATCATGGATTTTTCAGTTGTAAACACACCCTGTGGTATATCATGTAGCTGTATTGTGAGAGAAAAAAAAATATGCTAGGAATAAAAATACCATATAGGAAGCACTTGGTAAGATTAAGGCAGAGGGAGATTGGTAAGCTCTATGTAAATTTTGGGAATAGGTAGAAGTATTATGACACATTAGCTGTTCGATATATGTAATGCTTATGACATTATTTTCACAACACCATTAAAAGCACTTTTAAAATAGTACCAATATTATCAGATTTGTATATATGCAGGTGTTTTATTACATTTTGATACCTAGCCATTCTCATATTTTCAAAACGTGCTCAGATCTCTGAACCGTACAGTTATATATTATAGAAATCGCCTTTGGAAGTAGGAGGATAGTTACTTTATCTTACTCGTGTTAGAAAAGGTCTTAGCCATTGATTTACATAGCTAGTGCTTTTGCCTTTAGTGATATGTTTGTAAATTTTTTTTCATTAGTGAAAGGATGTTTAGGATTTTGTCATAAATAATGATTATATTATTATTTAACTAAAGTAATGTGACTAAGCACAAATTGCTATATATTCGTATTCAAACCTAAGAATGGTAAATGTTGGCCATCATACTCCCAACGAATGAAAAGTATCTAAAATTTGTAAATAATACTAATTTCAATCGTCAACTCTTTTCTTAACTGGGATATAACTAAGTTAACAAATCTAACCTAATAAACTTCATTATATTTTTTTTCCATCTGGAGATGTGAAGGTAAACATTTACTTTAGGAAATTAACTTATAGTACCCATAATCGAACTTTTAGGAATTAATTTTTTTGATGTCGAGGTATCCCTGTATTAGAACTGCTTTTGATATAATTAATTTTTTTTATGTGGAAAATTGGATATAAAATTAAATTATATACGACTGGTATAGATAAATTCTAAACTAGAATCTCTTCATAAATCGCATGTATAGTAAGTATGTCCCATTCACTGAATTTCTGTTTGCTTTAGGCCTTATGAATCATATGTCCAATTTCAAAGTATTACTTACTGTATTTGAAGTTTTATCTTTAGTTGTTGAGAGTAAGAATTCTATTCTAAATACTTCCCTGCATATCATAGAAGGCAACTGACACTGTTAACTCTGGTAATGGGTAAGGTAGAATTTCACACTTGAACTTGCTTTGTGATTCAAGAACTGCCTAAAAGAATTAGGTGAGTGGGAGGCTGTTAAACATCTATTACTTTGCTATTAAGCGAGAGATGAGGCTGAGCGGAATAATTTGAAAATCTACTCTCAGTAAATTTTGTTACATTTGTGGCCACCCTGCCGACTCAGCAGCTCATTTATAATAAAGTCATTCTCAATATTGCAAGCTGTATTCAGAATACATATTTGTTTCAGGCCTTCGGTCAGTGTAGTACTGATGGTGGTGGTGGTATGAGACTCCAACCTAATCTAGGTGGAGGAGGTGAAAGTCCAAGTGGGCAAGGATTGTATCTTGATCCTGCAAGTCCTCAACACCTTGCCCACGATGAGAGCTTTGTTTAACTCTGCTCTTCTCCTCTTTTACTTGCATATATATATATATATATATATATATATATATATATATATATATATATATATATATATATATATATATATATATATATATATATATATATATATATATATATATATATATATATATATATATATTTATGAGTAGCTGTTTTATACTCTGTGTAATATACAGCTGATAGGTGTTTTATACTGTATTCCTTTTTTATTTTATCCTTTAGGGAGAAATACATCAAAGAAGCTGTATTAACTCAGTTTACTGAAGTAATAAAAAATTTGATTTTAAATATAGGAAAGACCAGGAAATTGCAACAACGTACAAATGAAAGGGACGTGTTAGTATATTTTGCTCTCCGATAGAGAAATGGATAAACGGATTTATTTTTGTGTGATAAACCTTTGATTATGCTAAATAAGAGAAGTATGAGGCATAACATAGTAAAATTTGGAAAGATTACAAAATAGTTTATTATCATTACACTGATCTATGATGATCATTGTCGTCATTATATACATTGCATCAAATGATCACTAGTGAAAAGACAGCATAAGTTCGTTTGGTTACAGAGAGGCAGTATGGGAAACAACATGAAAGTCATTTGTGAATCCTATCTTTTAATTATACTGCCTTACCAGCTAATCCATCAGCATTTGTGTATAACAATCTTTGTGTGTGTGTGTGTGTGTGTGTGTGTGTGTGTGTGTGTGTACTTACCTAATTGTGTTTACGGGAAAGAGCAAAAAGCTCGTATCTTCCCGTCTCCTGAGCGGTTCCATTTTATACTTAGTGATACTTATCATACCTGTCCTTAAAATTATGGATTGAGATAGCATTAACTACCTCCTCGCTTAGCGAATTCCAATTATCAACTTCTCTTACACTGAAAAAGTATTTCCTTACATCCTGCAAAGAAGTTTTCTTACGAAGCTTCAAACTATGACCTCTAGTTCTAGAACCAGCCATATCAAAATATCGATCCCCATCCCTCTATCATAACCATGAAGGAAGTTAAAGACTGCCACCATATCCCTCCTCAATCTTCTAGCTTCGAGTGATGGTAAGTCTAATTCCCTCAGCCTCTCATCATAACTGAGATTGCGTACTTCTGGCACCAGTTTCGTGGCATGGCTTTGAACTTTTTCAAGCTTACCTATGTGCTTTTTCAAGTGTGGATTCCAAAAGGGGGCTGCATATTCGAGTTTTGGCCTCACATAGGTTACATAAATATTTCTGAGCATTTCCTTGTCCATGTGCCTGAAGGCTACCCTTACATTTGATAAAAATGCATATATATATATATATATATATATATATATATATATATATATATATATATATATATATATATATATATATATATATATATAAAACACCTGGTAACATATAAGAAATTTTAATTTGGCGCCACCATCTCGTAATAGAAAAAGAAAGAAGAAGAAGCGTCCAGAAATGTAAACAAACACCTCATGTGTATTATTTTCTTGTGTCACTACTACTACATTTGAATTGTTTTTTTAATATATTTTGTACCCATGAGAGCCAGAAAATGTAAGTAATATATATTGTCAGTATACATTGGTAAAAATGTATAGATAGATTTATTAGATAATAATAGTTTTAAGGTAAAATTCATGTGTAAATAGTCGGTGTTTTGATGACGCCTTTACTGGTAGGCCATGTTTGAACAACATGTACATGAAGCAGACTTGCTGAAAATAAGTTCATTGAATATTATGGAATGACAGACTTGTTGTTTTTACTTAAGATTTGTGTAGCCTATTGTATAAATATTTCTCTTAGTCTCACCATGTCTCAGGCTGTAAATAGCCTTGGCTACTTCAGGTTTTGATAATTCCATTTTTTTGTTGCCATTATTTCCTCGTCACTAGGCCTGGCTTCGAGTGATATTATTAATGACTTTTTATTTCTATAACTTAAGGCCCAGCTAGGCTTGGTTAGTCTTAATAGATATACCTTAGATGATTAATTAATATACCTAATTATAATTTGTTATTTTTTATAATTATTATATAACTCTTGCACTACTTTATTTGTTTGTTTATTTAATGTTATATTTATGTCTCATAAGTGGTATGTATAACATCATATATATATATATATATATATATATATATATATATATATATATATATATATATATATATATATATATATATATATATATATATATATGCTGTATACAAATATTTATAGAATTTTATGTCTTGCTCTTTATTTGATTTTGAATATGCCATTTGTTATAAATATTGTATTGCTATGATGATTATTTCTTTTGTATATGAAAATTTAGTTTATAATTTCTATGTTTACTTATATACTTGTTTTCCTTTGTTTTATCTACAGTTTGGACCTTTCTTTCATTCATTCATTTGTTGACTTGCTAAATATATCAATAAGAAAATAGTCCCAAAAATCTGGTTTTTACTGCTCTATAAACCTAGAAGATAAAATAGAAAGTAACGCAAGAAATCTAAAGGACATACCTGTTGAATAATATACCTACTTACACAGGAGGTGTAATATATATATATATATATATATATATATATATATATATATATATATATATATATATAT
>JAXCGZ010008502.1:27500-33065 GCA_037179515.1 Halocaridina rubra
CTCAGAGAAGTAACGACAAATGGGGATGAACATTTTGACTTCATGCCTGGAAGAGGGACAGTGGATGCCATATTTGCCTTGAGACAAATGATGGAAAAGCATCAGGAGAAACAGGAAGGACTGCATATGGTCTTTATTGACCTGGAAAAGGCATATGATTGAGTACCACGTCAAGAGGTGTGGAGGTGTATTAGAGAAAAGGGAGTCCCCGAGAAATATGTAAGAATCATCCAAGATATGTATGAGAGAGCAGAGGCAAATGTTAAGAGCAGTGTGGGCTTGACGAAAAGCCTCTCAGTAAATGTTGGTCTGCATCAAGTCCATATCTATTTGATCTGGTCTTGGATGTAGTAACCCAGGGTATTAGAGATCAGTCACCATGGTGTATGCTCTTTGCAGATGGCATTGTACTGTGTAGCAACAGACGAGAGGTAGTGGAGACGAAGCTTGAGGAGTGGAGAAGAGTGATGGAGGATAGAGGACTGAGAATCAGCAGGAAGAAGACAGAGTACTTGAGGTTCAGAGATGATGAGGATGGGGGGGGGGGTCAATTTGCAGGGGGAGGTGTTGAAAGGAGTTGAAAAGTTCAAGTATTTGGGATCAACAGTAGCAGAGGATGGTGACCTAGAGTCAGAAATAACCCACAGAATACAAGCGGGATGGAAGAACTGGAAGAAAGTGTCTGGGGTGCTGTGCGACAGGAGAATAGGGATTAAGTTGAGGGGTAAAGTGCATAAGACAGTTGTGAGACCTGTGATGATGTATGGAGCAGAGACATGGGCCATAAAGAAGACACAAGAGAAAAAAACTGGATGTGGCAGAGATGAGGATGTTGAGATGGATGTGTGGGGTGACAAGAAGCGGTAAGATCAGAAACGAGGTAATTAGAGGTACCTCAAAAGTTAGAGAAATATCAGATAAGATACAAGAAAGTAGACTAAGATGGTATGGTCATGTCGTTAGGAGGGATGAACAGTATGTTTGGAGGAGGGTGATGGAAATGGATATACAGGACAGGAGAGGAAGGGGGAGACCAAAGCGTAAGAGGATGGATTGCATCAATGACGACCTGAGGTCTAAAGGTTTGTTGGGTGATGAGATATGGGACAGGAACATATGGAGAACACTGGCCAGAAACATCGACCCCACATAAAAGTGGGAAAAGATGTAGACGAAGAAGAAGAACTGATAAGACAGAATTTGAACTGAATAATTATGAGTTTTTCTGCCACATATTGCAATTGTCTTGGAAAATAGATAAGCTCCACTGACAAATTGAGCAGCCAGAAGGTTGGTGACTATGCTCATATATATATATATATATATATATATATATATATATATATATATATATATATATATATATATATATATATATATATATATATATATATATATATATATATATATATATATATATATATATATATATATATATATATATATATATATATATATATATATATATATATATATATATATAATGACTGTAGGAATTCGAATAGTAAAAGAAATTGACCAAAAGAAATTGGTTTAAAATGAGCATTATTATGGAATGTAAGTATAGAACTCTATTCTTGCCTCAAAACGCCAGTATCATTTGTATATTTAATGTTATTCCTGATTTAGTATTTTTATTTTTATTTTTATTATTCTTATCATCATCATGATTATTATTATTGTTATGATTATCACGTTAGCTGTTATTGTTGCTATCACTACATGGCCCTTCTGCTATTTATTTTTTTTGTAATGCTATCAGTAGTAACCAAATTATATGTATTTCTATTTTGAATTCATGCTTTTATGTTACTGTAGTCAACTGCTAATATGAGTATTTCTTTAGTGGCTGTTTTCACCATTTCATAACATTTCTTTTTAATATTTATAGTATACTAATGATAAGTATTAGTTACTAAGCTACGTCCTAAGTATCTTGGAATAATGATCTAATGGTGTAGACACATACTTACGATTACCACCCTATTTCCAGACAGCCCCGACCTGCAATTATAAATTTTTATCATAAACCAGTCCCTTTTACCCATTGGAGAGATTGCAAGCGCCTGCAGATGCAGGAGATGCGAAGTATACCTTTTGAGTGCTTACATATGGCCATTGTTTGTACACAGAGTTCATATCTATTCTTTGTTGCATTTGTAACAGCTCCGTTAGGCCCTAGTTTCCGGCCCTAGAATCTATTACAGGCTATTCTGACTGAAGAATTCAAGCCTGTGAGGGAGATATACCTTCGGGGGGCAGGTGGCGTGAGAGAAGATTTGTCATAGGACCGCCTAAACAGTCGCATAAACGTGGGAGGAAGAGGCACATGGCAGATATATCAGCGCCCTTCAGTTGTCCGGACCAGTCTAATGAAATAGAATTCGCAGTTCCTAGGTACAATATATATATATATATATATATATATATATATATATATATATATATATATATATATATATATATATATATATATATATATATATATATATATATATATATATATATATATATATATATATATATATATATATATATATATATATATATATATATATATATATATATATATATATACATATACATATACATATACATATACATATACATACATACATACATACATACATACATATATATATATATATATATATATATATATATATATATATATATATATATATATATATATATATATATATGATTGCTACACCAGGACAGGCAAAAAAAATAATAATAATACTGCCCTCATCGGGCCTGAGCACGAAAATAACATAAAGAGAAACTCACCAGATTAGAAAATATCTTTTCTCTTATACCTTTAAAGTGCATATGGAAACACCACTGATTTTAATCCCCATCAAAGAATTATAAATGATTTCTGGTTTTATATATATATATATATATATATATATATATATATATATATATATATATATATATATATATATATATATATATATATATATATATATATATATATATATATATATATATATATGTATATGTATATGTATATGTATATGTATATGTATATATATATATATATATATATATATATATATATATATATATATATATATATATATATATATATATATATATATATATATATATATATATATATATATATATTAGAAATTTTATGAGCTATAGAAATAAATTCCACACTGTCTTTGAAAAATTTTCGATGAACAGCACCCCGAAATTATTGTTGTGTCTTTAGTTTTAAGATTTAAGTTAAGAAAGTCTCAATGCCTCCCCTAGAAATATTATAATCATTTTTAATTAGTGTCTACTAGAAATAATTTTGTCACTGATTAGTAGCTATATATTGTAACTGTGAATATTTTGATTTTTTGGTACTATGATAATCGTATTTATTGCTGAATCTTTTTAGAGATCATGTCCAACTGTATTTTATATTATATATTATAACCATTTTAATTAATTTTTCTTAAATCATTACCCACACATATTTCAATACACGTGTGTCATGTTATTTAACACGGGTTTAAAAGAAACAGACAGTTAAAAAAAAAAATATTTCTTTTTCAACGTCCATAGTGTCTTGAATATATTTCAAGACAGTTTATTTGTACGTACATTATGTAAGTGTTATTTTGCATATAGTTTCGTTTGTTGTAACGTAAGTGCATGAATGTATACTTTTAGACTTAGCATGTATACTTATTAATTTCTATCATGTATACATGTATATTCGTATGTATAATGTGTAGTTTATTAGGGAGGCTGGCCGTAGAAGACGTGGAGAAAGGAATGTAGGTCACTAATGGATTTTAGCCATTAACCCTTCACCTCCTTGATAACGTTTATTGCATCGCCTCGTTGAACAAAGAACTGTTGTAAGCAAGTCATAACTCAACTTAGTCCTAGTACCAAGGACCCCGACAAACTAGAGGAGTTTGTGGGACTTTCTTACTAATAATTAGTTGCTGTCGTGAGATGCTACGAGGCACTCATTTTTACTGTGTTTATTGACAGTACTTATAAGTTTATAATTAGTTGTCCTCGTGAGACGTTACGAGACACTCAAGTAAAAAACGTGATAGAGATACGTGGATCAGAAGATATTCAATAAGTTTGATTGGGAATCCCGTGATTGCTGACGACATCAGGGTTATCCGGATAGATGAGTACAGATGCAATGCAGATTTACCTTATTTCTAACAATATTTATAACTACGTGTGAGGGACAGAATGAGCTCATTTAATTGGACACTCGTAGGTAGAATGTATGTTAGAAAATGTATTATTCTGGATGAGGAAGTTTTAATTTAAGGTGAGGAGAGTTTATTTAAATATTCACTTATCAGCAGTTCATAAACCCCCTTATAAAATATTTGCATGTATGTCTATGCATGTAATATTAATTATATTTTATTGGTAGAGGATTTAAAATTGAGATCGTGGTAGGCCTCTACTGAAGCCGTGTCAGGATTTCCGAATTTGGGGGGTTATAAGATCGAAGGGTAAATAACACACAGGAAATCCTCCACACATAGTTCATATCTCTCTGTTCCTTTATTTTTAAAGGTGGTTTTGGACCAATAAGCTTAACATTACAACGAATTTCATGTTGATGTAATTTTCCAGCAAGTAATTAACTCACTCATTGGTCGAGAGTGAGATTCAGAAAAAAAAACAATCTTGATTACGGCGTGCCTGACGCCACCGAGAGCGTTTGACAGGGCATCCGACTTAATCCCCTAGTTTCAACTTGTCTGTATCCACCCCCTCACAAATGGGAATTAACTGTGACACATAATGCAATAAGAATAAAAATATATGAAAAGCTTTTCCCCTTCCATTTCAGTCCTCAACATCGACTAAAATAAATGGATTAGTAAATCTGAAATAAAATTCTCTGAAAAGACAAAAAGTGTAACGAACAATAAATACATAGAAATAATGTAATAAGAATGAGAACAGAATGTTTCTAATATAACCGTATCACACACTGATGATAAAACGAATGGTAGTAGTAGTGGCTAGAATATAGGGCCACCCTAAATGCACAGCCTCCTGGCTAGTACAGTGGTAACACGTTAGCCTTGCATTCGCGAGGTCGACGGATCGCACCTCGTCCAGGCAAGAGAGTTTAAGCTGTTTACTGGGGAGGTTAATGCTGTGACTGGGCACCACAGTGGGAGGCTGGGGCCTGTACCGGTTGGTGACTGTGGGGGTTTGTTTTAAATGATGATGCTAGAGTGTTTTTTTAAGATTCTGTTTTACTAAGGGGACTCAAAGTACCAAGCTCGGTTAAGAGCTCACAAACAGACAGGACAGATATTTGTACTTGAACACCCCATGTTTATTACCATTAGTCGGTTAAATGAAACTCAGAATTCAACTTTCTTTTAATTTTGGAAATGCAATGACATTAAGAGAATTGAATTAAAT
Organism: Halocaridina rubra; assembly: GCA_037179515.1. Classification (NCBI taxonomy): domain Eukaryota; kingdom Metazoa; phylum Arthropoda; class Malacostraca; order Decapoda; family Atyidae; genus Halocaridina; species Halocaridina rubra. The sequence goes on from JAXCGZ010008502.1 coordinate 32,925, forward strand.
TTCTCAAATTAAATTTTATGAAATGCTGCCTCGAATCCCGGAGGAGGTGAGTATGAGTTCGTTTCCCGGCACCACGGACGTATGCCAAGACTTTGGCCTCAACTCGATGATTACCTCTGTCACACAGGCAGAGTAGAATAC
>JAXCGZ010008503.1:0-5000 GCA_037179515.1 Halocaridina rubra
GGAACCCAACCTTATAGCTTATATCTGCTACACTTGGGAATGAACGCATTCTAACTGAATGCCACTATGTTCATTTTACAGATTCCCCAACCTCACTCGTGGATTCATTTTAGCATTTAATTCAATTCCCAATCTCATTCGGGCATGAAATATCAAATAAGCACATTACATATGTGAAAACATGAATAATTTTTTACCCCGACCGGGACTCGAACCTAGGACTTATGATTACTAAGTCAAGGCGCTACCACTACACCACAGAAGGTTAAAAGGAACCCAACCTTATAGCTTATATCTGCTACACTTGGGAATGAACGCATTCTAACTGAATGCCACTATGTTCATTTTACAGATTCCCCAACCTCACTCGTGGATTCATTTTAGCATTTAATTCAATTCCCAATCTCATTCGGGCATGAAATATCAAATAAGCACATTACATATGTGAAAACATGAATAATTTTTTACCCCGACCGGGACTCGAACCTAGGACTTATGATTACTAAGTCAAGGCGCTACCACTACACCACAGAAGGTTAAAAGGAACCCAACCTTATAGCTTATATCTGCTACACTTGGGAATGAACGCATTCTAACTGAATGCCACTATGTTCATTTTACAGATTCCCCAACCTCACTCGTGGATTCATTTTAGCATTTAATTCAATTCCCAATCTCATTCGGGCATGAAATATCAAATAAGCACATTACATATGTGAAAACATGAATAATTTTTTACCCCGACCGGGACTCGAACCTAGGACTTATGATTACTAAGTCAAGGCGCTACCACTACACCACAGAAGGTTAAAAGGAACCCAACCTTATAGCTTATATCTGCTACACTTGGGAATGAACGCATTCTAACTGAATGCCACTATGTTCATTTTACAGATTCCCCAACCTCACTCGTGGATTCATTTTAGCATTTAATTCAATTCCCAATCTCATTCGGGCATGAAATATCAAATAAGCACATTACATATGTGAAAACATGAATAATTTTTTACCCCGACCGGGACTCGAACCTAGGACTTATGATTACTAAGTCAAGGCGCTACCACTACACCACAGAAGGTTAAAAGGAACCCAACCTTATAGCTTATATCTGCTACACTTGGGAATGAACGCATTCTAACTGAATGCCAGGTTGGGTTCCTTTTAACCTTCTGTGGTGTAGTGGTAGCGCCTTGACTTAGTAATCATAAGTCCTAGGTTCGAGTCCCGGTCGGGGTAAAAAATTATTCATGTTTTCACATATGTAATGTGCTTATTTGATATTTCATGCCCGAATGAGATTGGGAATTGAATTAAATGCTAAAATGAATCCACGAGTGAGGTTGGGGAATCTGTAAAATGAACATAGTGGCATTCAGTTAGAATGCGTTCATTCCCAAGTGTAGCAGATATAAGCTATAAGGTTGGGTTCCTTTTAACCTTCTGTGGTGTAGTGGTAGCGCCTTGACTTAGTAATCATAAGTCCTAGGTTCGAGTCCCGGTCGGGGTAAAAAATTATTCATGTTTTCACATATGTAATGTGCTTATTTGATATTTCATGCCCGAATGAGATTGGGAATTGAATTAAATGCTAAAATGAATCCACGAGTGAGGTTGGGGAATCTGTAAAATGAACATAGTGGCATTCAGTTAGAATGCGTTCATTCCCAAGTGTAGCAGATATAAGCTATAAGGTTGGGTTCCTTTTAACCTTCTGTGGTGTAGTGGTAGCGCCTTGACTTAGTAATCATAAGTCCTAGGTTCGAGTCCCGGTCGGGGTAAAAAATTATTCATGTTTTCACATATGTAATGTGCTTATTTGATATTTCATGCCCGAATGAGATTGGGAATTGAATTAAATGCTAAAATGAATCCACGAGTGAGGTTGGGGAATCTGTAAAATGAACATAGTGGCATTCAGTTAGAATGCGTTCATTCCCAAGTGTAGCAGATATAAGCTATAAGGTTGGGTTCCTTTTAACCTTCTGTGGTGTAGTGGTAGCGCCTTGACTTAGTAATCATAAGTCCTAGGTTCGAGTCCCGGTCGGGGTAAAAAATTATTCATGTTTTCACATATGTAATGTGCTTATTTGATATTTCATGCCCGAATGAGATTGGGAATTGAATTAAATGCTAAAATGAATCCACGAGTGAGGTTGGGGAATCTGTAAAATGAACATAGTGGCATTCAGTTAGAATGCGTTCATTCCCAAGTGTAGCAGATATAAGCTATAAGGTTGGGTTCCTTTTAACCTTCTGTGGTGTAGTGGTAGCGCCTTGACTTAGTAATCATAAGTCCTAGGTTCGAGTCCCGGTCGGGGTAAAAAATTATTCATGTTTTCACATATGTAATGTGCTTATTTGATATTTCATGCCCGAATGAGATTGGGAATTGAATTAAATGCTAAAATGAATCCACGAGTGAGGTTGGGGAATCTGTAAAATGAACATAGTGGCATTCAGTTAGAATGCGTTCATTCCCAAGTGTAGCAGATATAAGCTATAAGGTTGGGTTCCTTTTAACCTTCTGTGGTGTAGTGGTAGCGCCTTGACTTAGTAATCATAAGTCCTAGGTTCGAGTCCCGGTCGGGGTAAAAAATTATTCATGTTTTCACATATGTAATGTGCTTATTTGATATTTCATGCCCGAATGAGATTGGGAATTGAATTAAATGCTAAAATGAATCCACGAGTGAGGTTGGGGAATCTGTAAAATGAACATAGTGGCATTCAGTTAGAATGCGTTCATTCCCAAGTGTAGCAGATATAAGCTATAAGGTTGGGTTCCTTTTAACCTTCTGTGGTGTAGTGGTAGCGCCTTGACTTAGTAATCATAAGTCCTAGGTTCGAGTCCCGGTCGGGGTAAAAAATTATTCATGTTTTCACATATGTAATGTGCTTATTTGATATTTCATGCCCGAATGAGATTGGGAATTGAATTAAATGCTAAAATGAATCCACGAGTGAGGTTGGGGAATCTGTAAAATGAACATAGTGGCATTCAGTTAGAATGCGTTCATTCCCAAGTGTAGCAGATATAAGCTATAAGGTTGGGTTCCTTTTAACCTTCTGTGGTGTAGTGGTAGCGCCTTGACTTAGTAATCATAAGTCCTAGGTTCGAGTCCCGGTCGGGGTAAAAAATTATTCATGTTTTCACATATGTAATGTGCTTATTTGATATTTCATGCCCGAATGAGATTGGGAATTGAATTAAATGCTAAAATGAATCCACGAGTGAGGTTGGGGAATCTGTAAAATGAACATAGTGGCATTCAGTTAGAATGCGTTCATTCCCAAGTGTAGCAGATATAAGCTATAAGGTTGGGTTCCTTTTAACCTTCTGTGGTGTAGTGGTAGCGCCTTGACTTAGTAATCATAAGTCCTAGGTTCGAGTCCCGGTCGGGGTAAAAAATTATTCATGTTTTCACATATGTAATGTGCTTATTTGATATTTCATGCCCGAATGAGATTGGGAATTGAATTAAATGCTAAAATGAATCCACGAGTGAGGTTGGGGAATCTGTAAAATGAACATAGTGGCATTCAGTTAGAATGCGTTCATTCCCAAGTGTAGCAGATATAAGCTATAAGGTTGGGTTCCTTTTAACCTTCTGTGGTGTAGTGGTAGCGCCTTGACTTAGTAATCATAAGTCCTAGGTTCGAGTCCCGGTCGGGGTAAAAAATTATTCATGTTTTCACATATGTAATGTGCTTATTTGATATTTCATGCCCGAATGAGATTGGGAATTGAATTAAATGCTAAAATGAATCCACGAGTGAGGTTGGGGAATCTGTAAAATGAACATAGTGGCATTCAGTTAGAATGCGTTCATTCCCAAGTGTAGCAGATATAAGCTATAAGGTTGGGTTCCTTTTAACCTTCTGTGGTGTAGTGGTAGCGCCTTGACTTAGTAATCATAAGTCCTAGGTTCGAGTCCCGGTCGGGGTAAAAAATTATTCATGTTTTCACATATGTAATGTGCTTATTTGATATTTCATGCCCGAATGAGATTGGGAATTGAATTAAATGCTAAAATGAATCCACGAGTGAGGTTGGGGAATCTGTAAAATGAACATAGTGGCATTCAGTTAGAATGCGTTCATTCCCAAGTGTAGCAGATATAAGCTATAAGGTTGGGTTCCTTTTAACCTTCTGTGGTGTAGTGGTAGCGCCTTGACTTAGTAATCATAAGTCCTAGGTTCGAGTCCCGGTCGGGGTAAAAAATTATTCATGTTTTCACATATGTAATGTGCTTATTTGATATTTCATGCCCGAATGAGATTGGGAATTGAATTAAATGCTAAAATGAATCCACGAGTGAGGTTGGGGAATCTGTAAAATGAACATAGTGGCATTCAGTTAGAATGCGTTCATTCCCAAGTGTAGCAGATATAAGCTATAAGGTTGGGTTCCTTTTAACCTTCTGTGGTGTAGTGGTAGCGCCTTGACTTAGTAATCATAAGTCCTAGGTTCGAGTCCCGGTCGGGGTAAAAAATTATTCATGTTTTCACATATGTAATGTGCTTATTTGATATTTCATGCCCGAATGAGATTGGGAATTGAATTAAATGCTAAAATGAATCCACGAGTGAGGTTGGGGAATCTGTAAAATGAACATAGTGGCATTCAGTTAGAATGCGTTCATTCCCAAGTGTAGCAGATATAAGCTATAAGGTTGGGTTCCTTTTAACCTTCTGTGGTGTAGTGGTAGCGCCTTGACTTAGTAATCATAAGTCCTAGGTTCGAGTCCCGGTCGGGGTAAAAAATTATTCATGTTTTCACATATGTAATGTGCTTATTTGATATTTCATGCCCGAATGAGATTGGGAATTGAATTAAATGCTAAAATGAATCCACGAGTGAGGTTGGGGAATCTGTAAAATGAACATAGTGGCATTCAGTTAGAATGCGTTCATTCCCAAGTGTAGCAGATATAAGCTATAAGGTTGGGTTCCTTTTAACCTTCTGTGGTGTAGTGGTAGCGCCTTGACTTAGTAATCAT
>JAXCGZ010008503.1:17500-20000 GCA_037179515.1 Halocaridina rubra
GGTTCTGACGTGCAGAAATACAATTTCAATTTTCGATGATGCAGCTCTGGCAGCCCGTGAAGACAGTCTTCTCGATGCACACAATGCAGCTAGTCGTCCACCAATATATGCCAGCACACCTCCTAACATTACCAATATCAATCACACGACCTCAAGCTAAAGAAATTACCTCATATTCTCACAAAAGACTGGATGTCACGTCCAAACTCTGTTACTATCACGCCCACTTTGGTCACGCCGCCAAAACCTGCAAAAAAACATGCATATGGGCAAAAAACTTGCTTCAAGGTCGTCGCTGCCTGCGGCGGCCTTTGTCACAATTAATGTTTTCTTCATAGTTGATTCCATTACAGGTATCAAATTCTTGGTTGACACAGGTGCCTGCAGGTCTCTCATCCCGAAGTCCATGGTCCACAGTGGTTGTAATTCAGATACTGACAACAAATTGGTAGCTGCCAACGGGTCTCGCATCTCTACTTATGGATACAAAGCTCCCCAGACATCCTTAGCCAACAGAACTTTCTCGTGGAAATTTATTATTGCATATGTTTTCTACCTCTAATTGGAGCTGATTTTCTTGCACATTTCCATCTCCTCGTCAATGTCGCCAATCGTCGCCTCGTGGACACCAACACCTTATCCTCAATTGCCATTGTTACAGCACCTGCTGACCTCGCTCTTCACATATCTAATGCCCAAGATGATTACTCCTTCCTGCAGTCTACATATCCTGAAGTCTTCAAACCAGAACTTCGCCTATCTTCCCACACACCTGCAAGTCATGGTATTTTCTATTTCATACGAACTTCAGGTCCTCCAGTATTCTCAAAGTTTCGTCGGCTGTCTCCAGAAAAACTCACCACAACAAAAAAGGTCTTCAAGGGAATGGAAGAAATGGGTCTATGTCAAAAGGCATCCAGCCCATGGGCATCCCCATTGCACATAGTAATAAAAAAGGACGGCACACTACGACCCTGCGGCAACTACAGGGAATTTAATATGATGACATAACCTGATCATTACCCTTTCCCTAACATTGCTGATGTCACGACATACCTAACATGGGGCCAAGATATTTTCTAAACTGGACTTGCTCAAAGGTTACTATCAAGTCCCTATGAATCCTGAAGACATTCCCAAGACAGCCATAACCACTCCCTTTGGGACATATACGTTCAACTACTCTTGCTTCAGCCTCAGAAATGCTGGAGCCACTTTCCAACGCATGGTGGAAGGGATTTTGGGTGACTTACCCTTTTGTGTTGCTTATGTGTATGACATCCTAGTTTTCTCTCCTAATCATGACACCCACACCAAACACCTCCAAGTTCTTGAACGTCTACGCTCTGCTGGTCTCATCGTCAGGCACGACAAGTGTGTGTTTGGAATCAAAGAAGTAGAGTTCCTGGGACACTGTATCTTCTCCAAGGGTGTCCTTCCCTCCAAGAAAAAGTAACCGCCATCCAGACATTCCCTAAGCCTACTACTATCAAGGCCTTGCAAGAATTTGTAGGAATGGTCAACTATTACCATTGTTTTTTTACCAAACACTGCTTCAATAATGACTCCACTATATACAGCACTGGCTGGAAAACCAAAATCACTATCCTCGGGCCCTGCCCAAGAAGATGCCTTTAATGCTGCCAAAAAAGCTCTTTCTGCTGCAGCCCATCTTAACTTTCCAACACCTGGTCTACCTCTCAACTTGCCTACTGATGCCAGCGATACTGCAGTGGGAGCTGTCCTTGAACAGATTAATTTTGGAATTTGTCAACCACTCGTCTTCTTCAGTAGAAAGCTTACACCTGCTGAAACCCATTACTCAACCTTCGAAAGGGAGCTTCTTGCTATGTATTCCGCTGTCTGCCACTTCAAGCATTTTCTCGAAGGTGTCTTATTTACCATCCAAACGGACCACCTTCCACTTGTCCACGCTCTTACCAAGCGAACAGATCCATGTTCCTCAAGACAACAAAGACACCTCTCTACTATATCTGAGTTTAACTGTACTTTGCAACATGTCTCAACATGTCGCATTTTCAAGAAACACTATTTCATCAATATGCCTTGGCCTCGACTACAGACACCTCACAAAACTACAGATACAAGATCCTGAAATGCAATCTTGTCGTACATCACTCACATCTCTTCAATGGAAAGATTTACCAATAGACGAACAAAGGAACACCATCTTGTGTGACGTGAGTTCAGGACGACCTCCCCCCTGGATTCCTCAGCCTCTTCGACGACGCGTATTCCAACTTATTCATGGACTTTCTCATCCCTCCGGCTGATCAACTGATATGCTCCTCAAGAAAAATTCATAAGGCGCGGCATAACAAAAGTCACTAAATCTTGGTCCCGCTCCTGCTTGTCATGTTAAACTTCTAAAATCCACCGACATACTGAATCTGGAATTGGTACTTTTTCTCAGCCACAAAGACGTTTTTCCCATGTCTATGTTGACATTGTGGGACCTCTTCCTCCATCAGAAAACAAC
>JAXCGZ010008503.1:25000-30000 GCA_037179515.1 Halocaridina rubra
ACATACATACATACATACATACATACATACATACATACATACATACATACATACATACATACATACATACATACATACATACATACATACATACATACATACATACATACATACATACATACATACATACATACATACATACATACATACATACATACATACATACATACATACATACATACATACATACATACATACATACATACATACATACATACATACATACATACATACATACATACATACATACATACATATATATATATATATATATATATATATATATATATACATATACATACATATTCTTCTTATTATTATTAGTCTATATCTTTTCCCACTTTTATGTGGGGTCGATGTTTCTGGCCAGTGTTTTTCATATGTTTCTGTCCCATACCTCATCATCCAACAAACCTTTCTACCTCATGTCATCATTGACGTAATCCATTCACCTACGCTTTGGTCTTCCCCGCCTTATCCGACCCTGTATATCCATTTCCATCACCCTCCTTCTAACATACTGTTCATCCATCCTAACGATATGATCATACCATCTTAGTATACTTTCTTGTATCTTATATGATATTTCTCTAACTTTTGAGGTACCACTAAATACCTCGTTTCTGATCTTATCGTTTCTTGTCACCCCACACATCTATCTCAACATCCTCATCTCTGCCACATCCAGTTTTTTCTCTTGTGTCTTCTTTATTGCCCATGTCTCTGCTCTATACATCATCGCAGGTCTCACAACCGTCTTATGCACTTTACCCCTCAACTTAATCCCTATTCTCTTGTCGCACAGCACCCCAGACAGTTTCTTCCAGTTCTCCCATCTCGCTTGTATTCTTTGGGTCATTTCTAACTCTAGATCACCATCCTCTGCTACTGTTGATCCCAAATACTTGAACTTTTCAACTCTTTTCAACACGTCCTCCTGCAAATTGACCTCCCATCCTCATCGTTTCTCAACCTCAAGTACTCTGTCTTCTTCCTGCTGATTTTCAGTTCTCTATCCTCCATCACTATTCTCCACTCCTCAAGCATCTCCTCCACTATTGACCTTTTCCAGGTCAATAAAGACCATGTGCAGTTCTTTCTGTTTCTCCCGATTCTTTTCCATCATTTGTCTCATGGCAAATATGGCATCCACTGTCTCTCTTCCAGGTATGAAGCCAAACTGTTCATCCCCAATACCTCTCTGAGTCTCCTCTCTATGAGCTTCTCCATATCTTCATAGTACGACTTAACAACTTTATACCTCTATAGTTTCCACACTCCTGAATGTCTCCCTTCCCTTTATAGATTGGGATGATTAGGCTTCCTCTCCACTCCTCTTGCATCTTTTGCTGACTAAAGATCTTTTGCATTAAGTCCCACAAGATATCTATGCCTTCCTCTCCAAGACTCTTCCATACCTCAACTGGCATCTTATCAGGTCCTGCTGCCTTTCCATTTTTCATTTTCCTTACTGCCCGCTCTACATCTCTTCTAGCCACTGTTGCTGTAACTGCTTCATTTGGAAGTCCATCTTCAAATACTGCTCTTGGGTTGTCTTCATTTAGTAATCCTTCAAAATAAGTTTCCCATCTGCTTTGTATTTCATCCTCTTCTGCTAGAACTACTCCATGGTTATCCTTTATTTGTCTTACTTGGGTCAAGTCCTTGGATGCTGCATCTCAGGCCTTTGCAATTCGCCATATTTTCTTCTCTCCTTCTGGTGTTTCCAGCTCTTCATAGACTTCATTCAATGTCTCTGCCTTTGCTCTTGTCACTGCTCTCCTTGCCTGCTTCTTTGCCTGCTTGTACTCTTCTTCATCCTGCTCCATGCCTGATAAATCTGCCTTTTTCTTAGCTTCTTTCTTGTTCTTCACCCATTCTTGCACCTCCTCATTGCACCACCATGACTCTTTATCATTTGGGGGTTTCCTTCCTGATAACTTTCCAAGTACCTCCTCAACAACCCTCAAAATCACCTTACTATTCTCTGTCCACCATTCTTGTACATCCTCATGCAACCTTATTGCTTCCAACACTCTTCCCTTAAACATAGCTCTCGGCTCTGCATCTTTCAATCTCCACCACTTTATCTTTGGGTCCATCCTCGGCTTCTTACTTTTCCTACATTTCCTGAGCCTGCAATCAGTTACTACTATCCTATGTTGCACTGCTACACTCTCCTCATTTATTATTTTAGAGTTGCTAATCTCCTTCAGATGGTCTCTCCTAGACAACAATAAATCTATCTGGCTCTCCCTCCCACCGCTACTGTATGTAATCAGTCTGTATTCCTTTTTCTCAAAGAATGTGTTGACCAATGCCAGATCAAATGCCAGTGCAAAATCAATCACTCTCTCTCCCCTGTCATTTCTCTCACCCACCCCCCAGCCCACATGAACTCTACCTATCCCAGCCCTCCCAATTCCCAAGTGGCCATTTAGATCTCCTCCCAAAATTACCCTCTCCCTTATAGGAATTGTTCTGAGTTCCTGGTCCATCTTCTCCCAAAATACATCCTTCTCCTTTGCTGTACAACTAGTTTGTGGGGCATAGGCACATACCACATTGACTACCGTGTCTCCCAGTCCCAGCTTTAAACTCATAATTCTTTCACTCTTTCTATTCACACCAAGTAAGCTTTCCCTCAGGTCTTTGGATAGTATTATTCCTACACCATTCCTCCCTTCCTCATTGGCTCGACTATAGAACAATTTGCAACCCTCACCTAGTTCTCTCGACTTATTTCCTTTCCACTTGGTCTCCTGCACACACAGCACTCCAGTTCTCCTCCTCTCCATCAGGTCCACCAATTCTCGCCCTTTCCTAGTCATCGTCCCCACATTAAGAAAGCCCACCCGCAGCACCTCATTTGAATGCGTTCACATAGAATGCGTTCATTCCTATGTATAGCAGATATAAGCTATAAGGTTGGATTCCTTTTAACCTTCTGTGGTGTGTATTTGGTAGCGCCTTGACTTAGTAATTATAATTTCTAGGTTCGAGTCATGGTCGAGGTAAAAAATTATTCTTGTTTTCACATATTTAATGTGCTTAATAGATATATATATATATATATATATATATATATATATATATATATATATATATATATATATATATATATATATAGCTACCTTGGCTGTTTCCCCCTTTAATTGGGGGGTAACCCAATATATATATATATATATATATATATATATATATATATATATATATATATATATATATATATATATATATATATATATATATATATATATATATATATATATATATATATATTATATATATATATATATATATATATATATATATATATATATATATATATATATATATATATATATATATATATATATATATATATATATATATATATATATATATATATATATATATATATATATATATATATATATATATATATATATATATATATATATATATATATATATGTATATATATATATATATATTTTTTTAAGAGTGTGACACCGGGACAGGCATAAACTGCCCTCATCAACAAAGGACCGGGCACGAGAAAATACCAAGACGAAGGAAAAGAAAAAGGTTAAGGGCAAGGCAGAGATGAGGTAATGTCACACAAAGGAAAACGACAGACAGAAAAAAAACAGTCAAAGTAAAGAGGACCCAGAGATATGGAGGACTAGGCTCTGAGATGACGATAGATCTGCTTTTTGAAGGATGAAAGGTCATAAGAATTAGGAAAGACAGAAGGAGGAAGAGAGTTCCAGAGTCTGGAGGTAGATGGGAAGAAGCAGTCGCTGCACCGACCAATCCGCGAGCCACAAATCTCCACACAGTACCTGTGAGATGAGGCCGCTTGGCGAGTGTTATGCGGCGTCGGCAGTGGAGGAGGGATGCAACTCGCCAACTCATCAGAGCAACGATGGAAGTAGTAGCGATAGAAAACCGATAGGGAAGAAACCTTACGTCGAAGAGAGAGAGAATCCAGGTTAGAAGAGAAGGATCATTAATGAGTCTGACTGCCTTAGATTCAACCCTATCAAGAAGATAAGTAAAGGAAGAAGCACCCCAGATGTGTGAGCAGTATTCTAAGCAGGGGCGGATAAGACCTTTGTCAATTTTAAGTAACTGCAATGAGGAAAAGTAATAACGAAAACGAAACAAAACCCCCAATTTTTGGGATGAAGATTTAGAAATTTGGATTATGTGATTCCTCCAAGACAAGTAAGAGGCTATATGGATTCCTAATATATTGATAAAGTTAAGAGGGTAAATTTCATTAGTTTCGAAGACAATAGGGTTATCAGGAGGAGAAGATAAAGAGATAGCCAGAAACTGTGTCTTGGAGACATTGAATTTAACTAAATTTTGAGTGCCCCATTCAGATACTCTCTGCAAATAGGAGTTAAGAGCAGAAGAAAGAGTGATACGAGATTTATTGCGAGTAACAGATGAAGGTTGTGAAGAAAAGGCAGAGGAAAAGTGAAGGGTAGAATCATCGGCAAAGGCATGAAGAAGAGAGGAAAATGGGGATTGTAGAAGATCATTGATGAAGAGAAGGAAGAGAGTAGGTGAAAGAACAGAGCCCTGTGGAACACCACTGGAAAGAGAGAAAGGGCTAGATGTCGCGCCATCAACAACTACAGATATAGAACGGTCAGTAAGGAAACTGGAAATCATAGAACAGAAAGAAGGGGTAAAGCCATAGGCAGGGAGTTTGGCCAACAAACCTAGGACTTATGATTACTAAGTCAAGGCGCTACCACTACACCACAGAAGGTTAAAAGGAATCCAACCTTATAGCTTATATCTGCTATACTTAGGAATGAACGCATTCTAACTGAATGCCACTATGTTCATATTACAGATTCCCCAACCTCACTCGTGGCTTCATTTTAGCATTTAATTCAATTCCCAATCTCATTTGGGCCATGAAATAACCAATTAAGTACATTACATATGTGAAAGCATGAATCATTTTTTACCCCGACCGGGACCCAAACCTAGGACTTA
>JAXCGZ010008504.1:2500-30000 GCA_037179515.1 Halocaridina rubra
TACTAATTACATTGTTTATTCCGGTTTTACGTCACGGACTCCCTTTTCTAGCAAGGGCTAGGACGGTTGCCTTCTTGCGAAGGACTTGTTTTAGCAGATGTAATCGTTACCCTGAGTGCATGCTCTTGCTAACCTCAGACCGTGACGGGGCGCGAATCCTCGACCTGCCGCCTCAGAGTCGCGGACGCTACCGCTTGAGCCACGGTGACTACATACTAATACAGAAAATACATTGGAATACTCCAATGAGTTGTTTTCTGAGTCGTCATTACTTTTTCTATCGTTGTAGAAGAAGAAGAAGAAGAAGAAGAAGAAGAAGAAGAAGAAGAAGAAGAAGAAAGCACGAGAGGAGGAGGAGTTTAATCAATCTGGTAGAATCAACACGAGCAATATTGTCGACTGCATTTTTGTGTTCTACCAATGGTTTTGTAATGGAATATTCATATGTACGAACTCTTGCATGGCAACGTGTTTTTGGTCATATTTCCAAATAATATTTTCACCATTTTTCATCTCTCTCTCTCTCTCTCTCCCTCTCTCTCTCTCTCTCTCTCTCCTCTCTCTCTCTCTCTCTCCTCTCTCTCTCTCTCTCTCCTCTCTCTCTCTCTCTCTCTCTCTCTCTCTCTCTCTCTCTCTCCACATATATCCCCTCATGTACTTAAAAAGTGCGCAAACTCAATATCAGTGGCACTAAATATCATATTTAAAAAGTCACTGGAGTCAGGGGAGATTCCAAGATGCTGGAAACAAGCAAATGTGATACCTATCTTAAAAAAAGGGAAGGAGGGATACGGCTCTGAACTATAGACCAGTTTCCTTGACCAGCATAGTTTGCAAAGTTATGGAGAAACTACTAAGGAAACATATTTCCTTCACTTGGAATCCTTCAACTTTTTGTCAGTGAGGCAACATGGCTTCAGAGAAGGTAGATCAACAGTAACAAACTTATTAGAATTTTATGATGAGGTAAGCCGAATCTTACAGGAAAAAGAGGGCTGGGCAGATTGCATATTCCTAGACTTCCAGAAAGTGTTTGACACTGTTCCACATGGGAGACTTATTAGGAATCTGCAAGCAATGGCTAGAATAGGTGGAAATGTCTTGGAATGGATAAAAACTTATTTAGAATGAAGGGAACAGAGGGTTAGAGTAAGACACTCAGTGTCTGAATGGAGAAGAGTTAGTAGTGGAGTTCCACAAGGTTCAGTTTTAGAGCCACTTTTGTTCCTTGTATATGTAAATGACCTACCAGAGTCTGTAAATTCATTCATGAATATGTTTGCAGATGATGCAAAGATTGTGAAGAAAGTAAAAAACGAGAACAATGGTAGAGAACTTCAGGAGGATCTAAATAGTCTGCATGAGTGGTCAGATAAGTGGCTAATGAAATTCAATACTTCAAAATGTAAGGTAATGAGAATGGGTACAAGTGCAAGAAGGCCCAAGCTTGACTACTCGGTGGCTGGAGTACAACTTCAAGAGACAGAAAATGAGAGAGATCTAGGAGTAAACATACTGGCAGATTTGTCTCCAGAAATACATATAAATGGCATAGTAAGGGCAGCATATGCATTCTTATTAAATGTAAGGGTAGCCTTCAGGCACATGGACAAGGAAATGTTCAGAAATATTTATGTAACCTATGTGAGGCCAAAACTCGAATATGCAGCCCCCTTTTGGAATCCGCACTTGAAAAAGCACATAGCTAAGCTTGAAAAAGTTCAAAGACATGCCACGAAACTGGTGCCAGAAATACGTAATCTCAGTTATAATGACAAGCTGAGGGAATTAGACTTACCATCACTCGAATCTAGAAGATTGAGGGGGGATATGGTGACAGTCTTTAAATTCCTTCATGATTATGATAGAGTGGATAGGGATCGATATTTTGATATGGCTGGCTCTAGAACTAGAGGTCATAGTCTGAAGTTTCGTAAGAAAACTTCTTTGAAGGATGTAAGGAAATACTTTTTCAGTGTAAGAGTAGTTGATAATTGGAATTGGCTAAGCGAGGAGGTAGTTAATGGTATCTCAATCCATAGTTTTAAGGACAGGTATGATAAGTATCACCAAGTATAAAATGGAACCGATCAGAAGACCTGGAAGAATCGAGCTTTGGGGTCTTTCCCGTAAACACAATTAGGTAAATACAATTAGGTAAATACACACACAAATAGAGGACCATCTCCAAATTATATTTCACCACTTCTCTCTCTCTCTCTCTCTCTCTCTCTCTCTCCTCTCTCTCTCTCTCTCTCCTCTCTCTCTCTCTCTCTCTCTCTCTCTCTCTCTCTCTCTCTCTCTCTCTCTCTCTCTCTCTCTCTCTCTCTCTCTCTCTCTCTCTCTCTCTATCTATCTATCTATCTATCTATCTCTCTCTCTCTCTCTCTCTCTCTCTCACACACACACACACACACACACAAACACACACACATACACACACACACACAAATAGATGACCATTTCCAAATAATATTTTCACCACTTTTCTCTCTCTCTCTCTCTCTCTCTCTCTCTCTCTCTCTCTCTCTCTCTCTCTCTCTCTCTCTCTCTCTCTCTCTCTCTCTCTCTCTCTCTCTCTCTCTCTCTCTCTCTCTCTCTCTCTCTCTCTCTCTCTCTCTCACACACACACACACACACACACACAAATAGAGGACCATTATCAATTATCTTTTTCTGATTTCTTGCGCTCAAGACATGTTGCAGAGACCTTTTGAGAGCTTTAGTTTGAATTACTTATAAATGTAACTCTTAAGAAAAGTAGCTTAACTGTAATGAACAATTTCTTATATAGGAAAAGTAGCAGGCGGGACTTGAACAAACAAGCAGGCGAATTGTTCAAACAGTTCAATACTTGTGACGTAATTACTATGCAGTGGATATGCCTGTTCAGTAATTACCATTCAATGAAATAGCCATGATGAAATTACCATGATGAAATTTACAGAGAATAATTTTATGGCAAAGGAAGAAACCAAGAAGGCAGGGATTGCAAATCCCTCAAGGAATCACAAATACAAGGATTAAAAAATTCATTGAAGGAAATTGTCCATAATTATAGGGAGGGTATTGGAATTTATCATCTCCCAACTACTGTAACCTCAACAGGCAGAGTGAGTGTGCCAGTGGAATTATCTCCAAGAAAGAATGGACGAGAGTACAGAAGTTATTAAAATTTACCACATGCATTATGTGAGTGTGTGTAAGTGTATGTTTGTGTGCATACGTGTGCCCAACAACTTATTTATATACCTAACTGTGTTCACGGGAAAGAGCACCATGTTTGTAGCTCCCCGTGGTCTGATCGGTTTAATTTTGACTCACTGATACATCATATTTGTCCTTAAAACTGGATGGATTTTATATTTATTGTTCCCTCACTTGGTGAATTCCAATTATCAAATAATCTTACATTAAAAAAATTACTTTCTTACATCCTGCAAAAAGTTTTATTGCGATGCTTCAAACTATGACTTCTAGTTCTAGAGCCAACCTTATGTAAACATCATTCCCTGTCTACTCTTAAAATCATGAGGGAATTTAAAAACCGTCACCATATCCCCTCTATTCATGCTAGCCTCGAGCGAGGGAAAGTCTGACTCCCTCAGCCTTTTATCGTTACTGATGTTATAGATCTCTGTCACCAGCTTCGCAGTATGTTTTCGAACTATCTCAAGCATATTAATATGCTTCTTCAAATACCGATTCCAAAAGGGCTATGCATATATTCAATCTTCAGTCTCACATAAGCCACATAAATATTTCTGACATTTTTTTTTGTCCAAGTGCTTGAAGGCCACTCATTAAGTTTACAAAGAAAGCACGCATTGCCTTTCCTGTGTCATTTATATGCATTTCTGGAGACAAATCTGCCAATACGTTAACCCCTAGAGATCTTTAGCTAGCTGGTTCTTGAAGTTCCACTCCTGTCACAGTATCCAAATTTGGGCCTTCTTGCACTCTTGTCCACTCTCATTACTTTACATTTTGAGATATATTAAATGTCATTAGCCACATGTGTGATCATTATACAGACTATTCAGGTCTTCCAGAAGTTCTCTGCCATTAATTTTATCTTTTTCTTTCTATACAATCCTTGCATCTCTTGCAAATATATTGAAAAATGTATTTACAGACTCCGGTGAATCATTTTTTCTTTATGATTATGACACCAGGTCGGGTAAAAAAAAAATCTGCCTTCATCGGGCCTGAGCACAAAGAAAACAAAAAGTAAAGAAAAACAGAGATGGAGAGTGTTGTGACGTGTCAGATGTGAAGGGATAATAAGAGATGCGTAACGAATATCAGAGAATATTCGTTGTTGATGTAGGCATAGAAAAAGAACCGTAACTGATAGATGACTTAACATCGAACTGTCCTGGATAGTCCTATTTACATATATAGAACAGAAATATCTCCCATAACTGATCCCTGTGGAACTCAATTGTTAACATTTCTCCAGTCACACAATGCATGTTTTACCCATTTTCTCTAAAATATTAGAACAAATTGTTGCATGCCAACTTATGTCATATTTAGAATCAAATAGGCTATTATGTATTAACCAACATGGTTTCAGACCGAAACTTTCGACGGAAACTGCACTGCTTAAAGTTACGAATAGTATATATAATAATATAGATATGAAAAAAATATCTCTTTTTGTATTATTAGACTTATCAAAAGCCTTCGACAGTGTAAACCATGAAATTCTTTTAAGTAAATGTATTAATTAAATACTGATCCAAGCTGGTTTAGCGAGTATCTATCTAATCGTAAACAGTCCATACGTCTTAACAACATTATCTCTATGCCAAAAAATGTATCATTTGGTGTTCCACATGGATCAGTACTTGGTTCTATCCTCTTCTCCATTTACGTAAATGATCTGTCTTCTATCATTTCTGACTGTCTAGTCGTACAATATGCAGATGACACTCAACTACTCCTTAGTGGTGATATTAATAATCTCCCAGAGCTAACTTTAAGAGCAGAAAACACTCTGTCAAAAATTAAAACCCATTTCCAAGAAATTGGGCTGTTAATTAACGAAAGTAAAACACAGTGCATATTTATTGGTTCAAGGTTCCACATAGCACAAATTCCAGAAAACACAACAATTAATTTTTGCGACAATATTATCACACCTAGCAAAACAGTCAAAAACCTAGGAATTCACTTTGATAACCACATGTTGTTTGATTCCCACATAGATAAAGTATGCAAAAAGGTTACAGGAACATTAATGTACTTATCATGTATAAAAGACAATTTTGAGACTACCACTCGAAAAACTGTTGTTGAATCTCTAGCCCTAAGTCACATTAATTACTGCACAACTGTTTGGGGAGCTACCACTAAGACTCAGATAAACAGAATACAGAAGCTTATTAATTTTGCAGCTCGAGTTGCCCTGGGAGGAATAAGAAAATATGACCACATCACACCAGCTCTCAATAAACTTGGGTGGCTGCGGGCAGAAAATAAGGTCGCTTATGCTATTTATGTTTTTGTATTAAAAATTTTGGACCATCACTATCCTAGCTGGCTATTTTATTTAAAAACAGTCAGGGATATAAGGGGAACCAACACAAGACAGAGCAGTGAGCTCTTTATTCACAGAACAAACACAGAAGCAGGTTCAAAGATGATCACTATCAAAGGGCCAACACTCTGGAATAATATTCCAGAGCATCTTAAAAATGCATCCTCCTTCACAGCTTTCAAAGGCAAACTATATAGTTTTCTTTTCGACAAATAGTTGCTGCTCATTAAGAACTAATTATTCTCATTGCAAGGAAACAAATATGGAAATGATCCCGATAATAACGATCCTGTATCTAGTGGCATATTTACTACTTTATTATTAACATTATTGTTAACATTTTTATTACAGCATTATTATTTTCTATGAAAGCTACATTTAATTTAACTATATGTCTAACCCTCTTATTTATTAGTTTAATTACATGTCTACTTATAAGTTACTATTAATGTTGAATAACCATTGTACAAAATGGAAATAAATGTTTTTGTTTGTTTGTTTTGTTTTCAAGCCTACCGTTCCCTTCCTTCTAAATAAGTGTTTATCCATTCCAAGGCATTTCCACCTATTCAAGTCATTGCTTGAAGCTTCTTAATAAGTCTCCGAAGTGGTACAGTATCAAATGCCTTATTATTATTATTATTATTATATATATATATATATATATATATATATATATATATATATATATATATATATATATATATATATATATATATATATATATATACACACAAGTCATATTCCCCCTATAAGGGGGGTGGCTGAGTCAAAGAAAATGCTTTGACTTTTTGCGGGAAGTAAATACAGAGGTGGGGATTCTCACTCCCCTTGCTCTGACCCATTTAGTCGACTTTTACGACATCAGGGGAAAAAGGAGGAAATATTCTTACCCCTCTCCCTCCCGGGGAATATATATATATATATATATATATATATATATATATATATATATATATATATATATATACACACACACACACACACACACACACACACACACACACACACACACAAAGGAACACCATGCAATTAACCTATGATGCTCTCTCTCTCTCTCTCTCTCTCTCTCTCTCTCTCTCTCTCTCTCTCTCTCTCTCTCTCTCTCTCTCTCTCTCTCTCTCTCCTCGTCAATTAAGTTATACAAATTTCCTCATTTTCCCCTGTGAAAGTGAAAGTATTTTTAACAAGCTACTGCAGATAATTGGCCTGTCAGGACTGTCACTCCTCCCGCAGCTCAAAATAAATATGAATCCCTCCCACCCACCCCCCACCCCAGCCCTACTCCATCCCCTGCATGGGACTCACGTCCGGTACACTCCTCCCCCCCTAAACACTGGTTTATGGACCCTTTTACAGGATATAGGATTTCCATTCGAGCTTCCTGGATTCCATATAAATATACAGAGCGATCTCTTCTTTGAAAGTTTTTCGTAAATATTCCAGGTGTTGTATACATACATACATACATACATACATACATACATACATACATACATACATGCATGCATACATACATGCATACATACATACATACATACATACTTAGATACATACACACATACATACATACATACATACATACATACATGCATACATACATAAATACATACATACATACATACATACATACATACATACATACATACATACATACATACATACATACATGCATACATGCATACATACATACATACATACATACATACATACATACATACATACATAAGATCTTTGGAGGAAGCAAATAAAGCACAAGGGCAGGAGAGAAAGGAACTAGAAAAAAGAATAAAAGAAGCTGGAAGGGGAAAAGAGTCAACTAGAATCTAGACTTTCTAAACAAGAAGATAAAAACAAACAGCTGAATGACAACCTAAAGGAATTAGATGTTAGTTCACTGCTCTCTTCTGAGAGAGACGAGATTGCTGCTTGGAATGTCCAGATTAAGGAAAACATTGAACAGTTCAGAAAAGAGTTCCAGGAGCTGAATATGGAAAATGATGCCATGAAAACTTCCTTTGCTGATGCACTAAAGGGGAATGTGGCAGTAAAAGAGGCTGTAAAGGTGGTGGCACTGGAAAACATACAAACAGTTGACTATAAAGAGACAGTAATCAAAAAAATGAAAGACGTTGTGATGGAAAGGGCAAACCCACTCATCAGACAGGCACTTGATAAGGAGAAGACAGTGGTAATCTCAGGCATAAGCGAGTCCCAGGAGCCAACATGGCAGGGGAGACTTGAAGAAAATAAAGCTAGGGTTGTAGACCTGATAAGAAAGCTTGGAGTAGTATGTGGTCCTGAGGATATTGTAAACATACACCAACTAGGTAAATATTCGAGGGAAGGAAAGCCGAGACCAACAAAAGTAACCTTTGAGAGAGGGGAAACATGTAGGGAAATATTGTTGAGAAAAAAAAGTCTAAAAGACCTTCAAGAATTCAAAGAAGTGTTCATTAGACAATACAGAACACAGGAAGAGATGGGAAAGATCAAAAACTTGTTGCAAGAGGCAAGAAGGTTAAATGATGAAAGAAATGAAGAAGAGAAGAAAAATTTTCATTACAGAGTTCTTCCAGACAAAGGGGAGATAAAGAAGATAATGACAGAAGATCAGGGGATGGGGCCTCATTAAGATTGTTATACACAAATGCTGATGGATTAGCTGGTAAGGCAGTAGAATTAAAAGATAGGATTCACAACAGTAAGGCAGATATAGTAGCAATTACAGAGACTAAGTTGAGTGAGGACATAAACAGTGTCACAGTTTTTCCTAAGGGTTTCATAATACTAAGGGTTGAAAGATCTGAGAGGACTGGTGGAGGGATAGCACTGCTCATAAGTGAAAGGATTCAAGTCGAAGAAATAAACTTGGCTATAGAAAGTGAGTTCAAGGAATTTCTTGTTGCTCGCATAAATACTGGGTCAGAGAGCATTATAATAACTGTTGTATACAACCCACCAAGGAACCAAAATAGGCTTGAAGTTTATGAGGAAAGTCATATAGGTACTATTGAAGTCATAAACTCAGTTGTTAACATGGCATGGGAAAAAAATGTAGGATTTTGATTATGGGAGACTTTAATCATAAAGAGATAGATTGGATAAATCTTGACCCACACAGTGGTGAGGACTCATTCGGGGCAAGATTCCTAGATTGCGTACAAGGGAATTTCCTACACCAACATGTAATGGAACCAACAAGAGCCAGGGGAGGGGATGAGCCATCACTACTTGATCTAGTGTTCACAGATAATGTGTTGGATATTGAAAAAAATTGAGTATGAACCACCAATTGGAAAGAGTGACCACTGTGTGTTGTTGATGGAGTATATCATTGAAGATATTCTTCCTGAGAGTAGAGGCACTGAGGACATGAGGAGGAACTATCGGTAAGGAGATTACATCAAAATGAATGAGCTTTTTGCAGTTATTGACTGGAGAACCTTATTTTACAACAAATCTGTACAAGAAATGTATGACATCTTTTGTGAGAAATATGGGAAGATAGTAGATTGCTGCATACCTGTCACCAAAGTAGGTGTAATTCATGCCAGAGAGAAATGGTTCGATAATGGGTGTAAAAGAGCTAAGGAGTGGAGAGACAAATGCTGGAAAAGGTATAGGAGGAGAAAAAACATAAATGCCTGGCAAACCTACAAAAGAGCAAGAAATGACTACCTAAGTAAAAGGAGAGAGGCAGAGAGAGACTATGAGAGGGACATCACCAGGAAGGCTAAAGAAAATCCCAAGCTTTTCCACAGCTTTATCAGAGGAAAACTGAAGGTAAAAGAACAGGTTTTAAGGCTAAAGAGAGCTGATGGAAGCATCACTGAGACGGATGAAGAGATCTGCAAAGAATTGAACAAGGAGTTTCAGTCAGTATTTACAGTAGAAAATACCCCACCCCCTCAGATTGCAGTGATAGAAGCTCAAGGGCCGGTATTAGAGAACATCAACCTTACAGCCACAGAGGTATGCAAAGTGCTGATGGATTTAGATGTTCATAAAGCTACAGGTCCTGATGACATATCCCCTCATGTGCTTAAAAAATGCGCAAACACAATATCAGTGGCACTAAGTATCATATTTAAGGAGTCACTGGAGTCGGGGGAGATTCCAAGATGCTGGAAACAAGCAAATGTGATACCTATCTTCAAAAAGGGAAGGAGGGATACGGCTCTGAACTATAGACCAGTTTCCTTGACCAGCATAGTTTGCAAAGTTATGGAGAAACTACTAAGGAAACATATCTCTCTTCACTTGGAATCCTTCAACTTTTTGTCAGTGAGGCAACATGGCTTCAGAGAAGGTAGATCAACAGTAACAAACTTATTAGAATTTTATGATGAGGTAAGCCAAATCTTACAGGAAAGAGAGGGCTGGGCAGATTGCATATTCCTAGACTTCCAGAAAGCGTTTGACACTGTTCCACATGGGAGACTTATTAGGAAGCTGCAATCAATGGCTAGAATAGGTGGAAATGTTTTGGAATGGATAAAAACTTACTTAGAAGGAAGGGAACAGAGGGTTAGAGTAAGACACTCAGTGTCTGAATGGAGAAGAGTTAGTAGTGGAGTTCCACAGGGTTCAGTTTTAGGGCCACTTTTGTTCCTTGTATATGTAAATGACCTACCAGTGTGTAAATTCATTCATGAATATGTTTGCAGATGATGCAAAGATTGTGAAGAAAGTAAAAAACGAGAACAATGGTAGAGAACTTCAGGAGGATCTAAATAATCTGCATGAGTGGTCAGAAAAGTGGCTAATGAAATTCAATACTTCAAAATGTAAGGTAATGAGAATGGGTACAAGTGCAAGAAGGCCCAAGCTTGACTACTCGGTGGCTGGAGTACAACTTCAAGAGACAGAAAATGAGAGAGATCTAGGAGTAAACATACTGGCAGATTTGTCTCCAGAAATACATATAAATGGCATAGTAAGGGCAGCATATGCATTCTTATCAAATGTAAGGGTAGCCTTCAGGCACATGGACAAGGAAATGTTCAGAAATATTTATGTAACCTATGTGAGGCCAAAACTCGAATATGCAGCCCCCTTTTGGAATCCGCACTTGAAAAAGCACATAGCTAAGCTTGAAAAAGTTCAAAGACATGCCACGAAACTGGTGCCAGAAATACACGATCTCAGTTATGATGAGAGGCTGAGGGAATTAGACTTACCATCACTCGAAGCTAGAAGAGTGAGGGGGGACATGGTGACAGTCTTTAAATTCCTTCATGGTTATGATAGAGTGGATAGGGATCGATATTTTGATATGGCTGGCTCTAGAACTAGAGGTCATAGTTTGAAGCTTCGTAAGAAAACTTCTTTGCAGGATGTAAGAAAATACTTTTTCAGTGTAAGAGTAGTTGATAATTGGAATTCGCTAAGCGAGGAGGTAGTTAATGCTATCTCAATTCATAGTTTTAAGGACAGGTATGATAAGTATCACTAAGTCTAAAATGGAACCGATCAGGAGACGGGAAGATACGAGCTTTGGGCTCTTTCCCGTAAACACAATTAGGTAATCACAATTAGGTAATCACATGCATACATACAATAATACAAACATACATATATACATACATACATATATATATATATATATATATATATATATATATATATATATATATATATATATATATATATATATATATATATATATATATATATATATATATATATATATATATATATATATATATATATATATATATATATATATATATATATATATATATATATATATATATATATATATATATATATATATATATATATATATATATATATATATATATATATATATATATA
Organism: Halocaridina rubra; assembly: GCA_037179515.1. NCBI lineage: Eukaryota > Metazoa > Arthropoda > Malacostraca > Decapoda > Atyidae > Halocaridina > Halocaridina rubra. The sequence goes on from JAXCGZ010008504.1 coordinate 13,866, forward strand.
TATATATATATATATATATATATATATATATATATATATATATATATATATATATATATATATATATATATATATATATATATATATATATATATATATATATATATATATATATATATATATATATAAGGGATCTTTTTTTACTGATCATGTTAATGGACTGTTTCCAACTATTTCAGCTGTATTTTTATGGCTCAGGGATACATGCTGATATTTTATGCAAGGGTCCAGCATCCAGTCCCCAAAGGAATATAATGCATAAAGTCCTTGATTCTAAGGTCATGTAGCAAGGGATCATTGCCTTAAAAGTCCATTATCCAAAGTTAGGCACGTGTACACATATATGTACATATGTACATGCAGTCCCATATTCTGCAGAAATCAGAGCGCCATAACAATGTGTATGCTGCCAGTTTAGGTAGATCAGTTTCGTCGATGTATGCTCTAGCGGGTGCAGGTTTATACTCGTGGTCAACTTCTTGTCAATAATGCCCCTCTATGTTATCTGAGGCTTCAGGTCGAGGGTTCGCGCCCCGTCACGGACTGAGGTTAACAAGGGCATGCACTCAGGGTAACGATTACATATGCCAAAACAAGTCCTTCGCAAGACGGCAAACGTCCTAGCCCTTGGTTGAAAAGGGAGTCAGTGACGTAAAACCGGTACAATGCCCTACTGAGTTATAATTAATTCGAGTTTTCTTCAAGCCACCATTTTGTTTTATTCTCTTTGCTAGAGGATCCATCGCTAAAGGTCTCAAAAGAAACCGGTTTAAAGAAATATTAGGTGATATATCAGTAAGTAAATGGCAAGAATCAAGTAAAGGCAGTATCAAAGAGGACCTGAAGAGGAGGGAATGTCTCATTAAGGAATTTAAAGATGATCTGAGGCTCTCATTAGCCGAACCGTAAGAACCAAATAAAGGAACTGTGGAGGAATTGGTGATCTCTGATGGGGACCTGCAGGTGATAAGGGGTGAGGTCCTTGATGAAGAGTTCGTCCATCACAATGAGGATGAAAATCCTGTCGAAGAAGGTGCAGTGACTTTACAGATAGCGCTGAAGTCCTAATTGAGGTGTCTGTCAGTTCTCTGAAGAAACAGGTGTAAAACAAATGCTCCATTTTTTATATAGAAAAATACATAACATCCAACAATGGTCAGCTTGTTAGCTTAGTCCACTAGGTGATGTGCAGAGATGATTACAACTCTTCTCACAAAACAAGTAAAATGGATACTAGGCCCAAGAACACCGCCATGCTTATTTCGACGGTGCGAACTTAGACATTGGATATCCTTTCACTAACTGTCTCTGGGAATGACAGGAGAGAAAGAAACAAATAAATCAAACAGCAGTTTAAAAGAGAAAAAATGAGGAGATATTGACGACAACTGATATCAGAAAGTGCATTTAAGCCATGGCAAAATTTTGGGTTCTTGGAAGTTTCAGCTCTTACGCAGAGCTACTTACCATTCCTCTGTCAACTAAAGGAATAAAAATGAAATCTGAGATCAGATCATTTCACTATTATAGCGTTATTCTTTTTGTGTGTGATTGTGACACCAGGACGGGCAACTGCCCTCATCGGGCCTGGGCACGCAGAAAACAAAAAGTAAAGAAAAACAGAGATGGGGAGTGTTGTGACTTGTCAGATATAAAGGGATAAGAAATGTGTAACGAATATCCAAGAATATTCGGTTTTGATGTAGGCATAAAAACACATCTTAACTGAAGGAAGACTTAGCATCAAACTGTCCTGGACAGTCCTATTTAAATCCAAAAGACCTATCAGCTGTAGTATCGCAATGGGCGGCTGGTGTCATGGGCCAACCTACTACATGATAAATGAATAATTAAATATTAATATGGGTAATAGTAATGAAACTCTTAACGTTTGATTTTAAAAACGTTAATATCAAGGTAGAATTAATTTTTCAGAATAATTTGCATAAATTTGGGTACTTTGATTTTACTGCTTTTATCGACTAATAAATTTCCAAATCATCAAAGGTCTTGTAGTCACCGTAGCTCAAGCGGTAGCGTCCGCGACTCTGAGGCGTCAGGTCGAGGGTTCGCACCCCGCCACGGTCTGAGGTTAGATGTAGTCGTCAGGGTAACGACTACATCTGCCAAATTAAGTCCTTCGCAAGAAGGCAACCATCCTAGCCCTTGGTAGAAAAGGGAGTCCGTGACGTAAAACACACGCATTCAATGGCAGCCAGTAATTTCATGTTGCTTGAAAGTGGGAAAAAATCTTTGGATCAGGTGTTAATTTCCTAGATATATTGCAGTGTTTGTGAGATATTGATCATTTTGTCGAATTTGAGAAAAAAAATAACACGTAATTTTTCGTAGGATATTTTGTTATTTAAGGAACTTTTTCTTTTAATTTTCAAAAATATTTATAAAATTTCATAATACAAGTAAAAGTGTTCATGCTTGTTAATACTGTTACTTCATATTGATATTAAAGAGACATACTATATGTACTAACTGAAAGCAAGAATACCTCAGAAACGCTGAAGAAGAAGAAGAAGAAGAAGAAGAAGAAGAACCATCCTTTGAGCAAAATGTAAACATTCAGCTTTTGATCCTAAAGCCTTTGGAGATATTTGCGTTTGGGCTTAAAATACGTTTTGCTCGGTGCGATTATTGCTCAACGATGATCGTTCATGGTTCAACGATGATCGTCAAATGATCATCGTTGAGTCATGAACGATCATCGTTGAGAGATAATCGCACCGAGCAAAACGTACCTTTACATAGTAATCGATAAACAGACACGGTAGTCCATATAACGCACATACGCTGAAACACACACAAATCCCTCTGATAAATTCGGGCTCTGGTCTTAATCTTTGCAACGGCAATAAATCACTGAGGCAGAATACGTGTGAGAGAGAGAGAGAGAGAGAGAGAGAGAGAGAGAGAGAGAGAGAGAGAGAGAGAGAGAGAGAGAGAGAGAGAGAGAGAGAGAGAGAGAGAGAGAGAGTAATAACGAATGCCAGAGCTCAAACAGTGTTTATGGACGAGAAAGAGTAAAAATGCGAGATTAGGAGCTAGTGAACGAGGAAAACCGAGAGAATCCGAGCGAATGAGAGGACAACGTAAGCATTGCAGTAGTAAGATATGCAAGAGTGGGTCTTACTCTCTCTAACCCCCAAAAAGCAAGAATTATTCCGGACCTCGTACTTGGAGAGGGAATCTTATGGCGTGACGGGAAAGAGGAAGTTTTTTTCGCTTTTGCACTTTCAAGGGCATGCACTCAGGGTAACGATTACGTATGCCAAAACAAGTCCTTCGCAAGAAGGCAACCGTCCTAGCCCTTAGGAGACAAGGGAGTCCGTGACGTAAAACCGGAACAAGACCTTTCAAGGGAAAGAGGAAGTGTTTGTCGCTTTTGTACTCTCAAGGGTAACAATTACATCTACCAAAATAAGTCTCACAAGAAGGCAACCGTCCTAGCCCTTGGTAGAAAAGGGAGTCCGTGACGTAAAACCGGAACAAGAACTTTCAAGGATGTTTCAGGAATATGATCATTCATTTTGTCACGTGGTCCCCTGAGAAAGACACCCCCAGCCGGGACAATTGGCCAGTCGTGTGCATGAACGAATTTACTTGATTTCAAGATCATGTTAATAATTAATTTTGCCTAAATGTACTCACGGTAAAGAGCCCTATGGTCGATACTGCCCGTCTCCTAGTCTCTCTCTCTCTTTTATTTTTTTTTTCACAGACTAAAGCTTATCATATCTTTCCTTTATGAATGTATCTAGCTTTTTCAACTTTTCTGCTAAGAGAATTTCACTTATCAAGTGTTCTTCACTAAAAAAAAAAAAAAAAGTGTGTGCTTAGATCTTGTATAAATTATTGTTTATGAAACCTCAAACTATGACCTCTAGCTCTAGAGTCATCCATATCAAAATATCACTCGCTATCAGCTCTGTTAAAACCATGTGGAATTTAAAAATCATTCGTTCTTGTAGCTTCAATCGGTGGTAAGTCTTATTCTATCAGCCTTTTCTCATTATCGAGATTTAATCTCCCAGTCACTAGTTTCCTAGCATGCGTAGATACGCCTTTGCGTAAACAGATGAATATATGAAGCAAATATTTACATTTCTTTTATTTGTAAAATATTATCGCGTTGGATATATTATTTTATATAAATGACTTCCTTAACTTTATATTGGATAAATGTATGTAATAAAAATCTGAGGCAGTAGATGTAGATATTATTTTGTAAATAGGTAAATTGAGCTGAATATATAAATTACTGAAATGTGCTGAAAGAAGCCTCCTGGCTAGTACAGTGGTAATGCGCTGGCCTCGCATTCGCGAGGTTAAGGGATATCGCCTTGTCCAGGCAAGAGAGTTCAAGCTGTTTACTGTGGAGGTTACTGCTGTGGCTGGGCACCACAGTGGGAGTTGGGGCCTGTTCTGGCTAGTGACCGCCCTATGGGTCCTCCATGACCCGTTCCACCCATCCGTGGGTGAAGAATCTAAAACAAAAGTGCTGAAAGAAATAGTCATAACTGCTAATCCTTCAGCAGCAGAAATAGCAGAACTGAGAAAAATAAAATAAAATTCTATCTTTTACATAAAACCTGGTTGGAGGTTTATAAACTGAAAGTTAAATGACATTTTTCTTTTTTTTTAATTTCTTGCGCTTAAAGTACCAATTCTGTTATTTAAATTTTTGACACTCCTTTTATGTACAGAACTTTTGTTATATTTAGTTACACACACATACACACAGACACATACACACACATGCACACATACATACATAAACACACACACACACACACACACACACACACACACACATATATATATATATATATATATATATATATATATATATATATATATATATATATATATATATATATATATACATATATACTGTATATATATATATATATATACATATATACTGTATATATATATATATATATATATATATATATATATATATATATATATATATATATATATATATATATATATATATATATATATATATATATATATATATATATATATATATATATATATATATATATATATATATATATATATATATATATATATATATATATATATATATATATATATATAAATATATATATATATATATATATATATATATATATATATATATATATATATATATATATATATATATAATATATATATATATATATATATATATATATATATATATATATATATATATATATGCAAAATAAACTGTTATATCACAGCACAATATGAAGCAAAAAAAGGCCCATAAATAAAACACAAAAAGAAGCGAAGATGTACTATATATTACGACTGGACTCCAGTCGTAATATATAGTACATCTTCGCTTCTTTTTGTGTTTTATTTATGGGCCTTTTTTTGCTTCATATATATATATATATATATATATATATATATATATATATATATATATATATATATATATATATATATATATATATATATATATATATATATATATATATATAGTTTATGTCTCGTTTCAGAGGTATTTATTCAACAATAAAAAGGAATAAATAGCATGAGGTGAAAATATATATTTATATTATCATTTTACAATTTGAGTTTATAATTCGGAATAGCTTAAATTCGTAGTTTTTACTCGTGTTTTTTTTTTTATTTGTCAACTGATGTTTTGTTGTTCCGGTTTTACGTCACGGACTCCTTTTTCTACCAAGGACTAAGACGCTTGCCTTCTTGCGAAGGACTTGTTTGGGCAGATGTAATCGTTACCCTGAATGCATGCCCTTGCTATCTTCAGACCGTGACGGGGCGCGAACCCTCGACTTGACGTCTCAAGTCGTGGACGCTACCGCTTGAGCCACGGTGACTACTTTTTCTTTGTCAACTGATGCCGATAGCAAATAAAAGCAGTAAATAAATAATGAGCTTAGTTATTTGAATCGCGGCGATAGGGAATAAAAAAAAAGTATTAAATTATGTCTTTAGTGCATTAGAATGCAGCAGCAAGCAGACTTTGCAGGTGTTAAATGCAGGTGGCGAGACGTGTGCATTGCAGGACGGTAATGGACCAGAACTTTAACGGGCCGATGTAAGTGAAAGGAACAGCATACCAATAGGGTGTCGCTTGGAATGCATAAATAATTTAAATGCGAGAGAGAGAGAGAGAGAGAGAGAGAGAGAGAGAGAGAGAGAGAGAGAGAGAGAGAGAGAGAGAGAGAGAGAGAGAGAGAGAGAGAGAGAGAGAGAGAGAGAGAAGAGCATTCACTATGGTTATTTCCAATGGGGTGTCACTTGGAATGCGTAAATAATTTAAATGCTAGAGTCGAGAGAGAGAGAGAGAGAGAGAGAGAGAGAGAGAGAGAGAGAGAGAGAGAGAGAGAGAGAGAGAGAGAGAGAGAGAGAGAGAGAGAGAGAGAGAGAGAGAGAGAGAGAGAGAGAGAGAATACACTTTCACTATAGGTGTTTCCATTTTATAAACAGAGTAACATAATGTGCATTTTCACTCATATCGGAGACCAAGTTTAGGGCGATGTCTACGTAATCTAACCTAACTTAACCTAACTTAAGCGACTCTTGAGAGATAAATTCAACATCGATTTCATGATACCTCTTTGTGACCTGACAGACAGATTTTTAAAGTGACGGGGGGTGAGCTGAAGCAAGTGGTAATTTGAAATTGCTATACCTTTGGAATTTGTAATAGTTTGGGGTTGTTGCTGAAGATCCAAAGGATTATAGACACGAAATTAAAAGAAGGCTGCTGGCTGCAGGGGAAGCTCCTAACTACTGGCAACTCAATAAGTTAAATGACTAAGCAAAAATGTGTAATGGCTCTTAACGACTGCTAACTCAATGAGTCTAGTGAAATCCAAAAGAGATGTAATATGAACTGAAATGAATTGGATGGCTGGAATTTTCAGAGTAGGATTCTAACCACTGTTAACTCAGCTAGTCTAATGAATTCATAATATAATGTGTCATACTTTGGTCTCTTTTATAGGGAAGAACTTGTAGCCAACAATAAAGAAGATAGTGTATGTAAAACACCACCGTCATGTGGACTAAAATGGGTGTGTATTTGTGTGTCCATATATATGTATTTGTATATATAATATATATATATATATATATATATATATAATATATATATATATATATATATATATATATATATATATATATATATATATATATATATATATACACAAGCCCCATTCCCCCTTGTAAGGGGGTGACCGAGCCAAGAAACGCGCATTCATCACGATCCACACACACCTCAACCACTCCTCTCAGCTCCCTGGGAATATAGGGTTACCACGTTTTGCCCCCCCCCTTCCACCCTGCTTGGGTCGCAGACAAGGTAGGTGGACCAGGATATTTTACAGTGAGACCCGACAGCCGCAGCTGGTTCACCCCCATCGCTTCATCACATGGCAACTCCTCTCACACCCGTCCACGTGATCAAGCATTCGGGGTAAACAAGCTGCTGCTGTGGGTCCTCATTGCATTATATCCTTGCCCACCTACCTTGTGGGTGACCCAAGCAGGGTGGAAGGGGAGGGAGACGTGGCAACCCTTTATATATATATATATATATATATATATATATATATATATATATATATATATATATATATATATATATATATATATATATATAATAAGCACATTACCATATGTGAAAACAAATAATTTTTACCACGACCGGGACTTGAAGCTGGGACACATAATTACTGTGTCAAGGCGCTACCAACTACACCACAGAAGGTCTTAAATGGCAAACAGACCTTATACGTTTTATCTGCTATAATAGGAATGAACGCATTCTAACTGAATGCCACTCTGCTTGTATTACAGTTTCCTCCAATCTCATTCGTGGCTTCGTATTTTCATGTAATTCAACTCCCAATCTCAATCGGGACAAACAATAATCAAATAAGGTCATTACCAGAGCCTGGAGGTAGATGGGAAGAAGCAGTCGCTGCACCCACCAATCCGCGAGTCACAAATCTCCACACAGTACCTGTGAGATGAGGCCACTTGACGAGTGTTATGCGGCCTCGGCAGTGGGGAGGAATGCAACTCGCCACATCATCAGAGCAGCGATGCAGGTGATAGCGCCTTGAACAGAGTTTCGAAAACTTTAGCAATAGAAAAGGTTAGGTCAAAAGGAATAGAGCGGTCAACCTTCTTAGGAACAAGCTGAAGTAGAGCATGCCTCCAAGATGAAGGCTAGATACTGGTTGACAGAATGAGGGGAAAAAGACGGTAAAGCACGGGAGCCAGTTCATTTGCAAACTCCTTAAGGAACCTTGCAGGGATACCATCGGGACCAGATGCCTTGTTCGTCTTTAGCGAGCGAAGAACCTTATGAACTTTGCGTGAAGAAAGGATAAGGGAGGGCATAGAGTTAGAGAGGGGAAAAGACTGTGGAACAGATGTGCTGGAATCGTTGATAGAAGAGTTGGCAGAAAAATGAGAGCCAAAGAGAGTGGCTTTGTCAGTGGAACAGCAAGCTATAGAACCATCAGAACCAATGAGAGGGGGAAAGCTTGAGTTACAGAAGTTTTTGGCGAAGGACCAGAAACATTTGTCTATGGGAGAGGAGTTAAGGTCATCAAATTTCAGTCTTACAAAGGAAGCCTAAGACCTTCGAATCTGAGCAGTATAGCGATTCCTAGCTACAATAAAAGTAGAGCGAGTTAAATCAGAAGATGAGGCTTGGTAAGACCGGTGTGCCCGATTCCTGGCATACACACATACTTACATACATTCATACATACATACATACATACATACATACATACATACATACATACATACATATATACATACATGCATATATACATACATGCATACATACATACATACATACATACATACATACATACATACATACATACATACATACATACATACATACATACATACATACATACATACATACATACATACAAACATACATACATACATACATACAAAAATCCAGTCGCATAATGAGAGACATGATATAATTAAATCCATCTATTTAATTATTCACTATAATATAATCTGTTTCGCATGCATAATTGTTATAATAAAGAAGCGCTATCGTTGACATCTGCATTACTAACTGCATTGTAGAACTTCTTTTTATTTATTTGCTTATATTTATTTACTTATATATATATATATATATATATATATATATATATATATATATATATATATATATATATATATATATATATATATATATGTATATTATTTGTGTGTGTATGTATATATATATATATATATATATATATATATATATATATATTATATATATATGTGTGTGTGTGTGTGTGTGTGTGTGTGTGTGTGTATATATACATGCATACACACACACATGGGAGACTTATTAGGAAGCTGCAATCAATGGCTAGAATAGGTGGAAATGTCTTGGAATGGATAAAAACTTACTTAGAAGGAAGGGAACAGAGGGTTAGAGTAAGACACTCAGTGTCTGAATGGAGAAGAGTTAGTAGTGGAGTTCCACAGGGTTCAGTTTTAGGGCCACTTTTGTTCCTTGTATATGTAAATGACCTATCAGAGTCTGTAAATTCATTCATGAATATGTTTGCAGATGATGCAAAGATTGTGAAGAAAGAAAAAAACGAGAACAATAGTAAAGAACTTCAGGAGGATCTAAATAATCTGCATGAGTGGTCAGAAAAGTGGCTAATGAAATTCAATACTTCAAAATGTAAGGTAATGAGAATGGGTACAAGTGCAAGAAGGCCCAAGCTTGACTACTCGGTGGCTGGAGTACAACTTCAAGAGACAGAAAATGAGAGAGATCTAGGAGTAAACATACTGGCAGATTTGTCTCCAGAAATACATATAAATGGCATAGTAAGGGCAGCATATGCATTCTTATCAAATGTAAGGGTAGCCTTCAGGCACATGGACAAGGAAATGTTCAGAAATATTTATGTAACCTATGTGAGGCCAAAACTCGAATATGCAGCCCCCTTTTGGAATCCGCACTTGAAAAAGCACATAGCTAAGCTTGAAAAAGTTCAAAGACATGCCACGAAACTGGTGCCAGAAATACGCAATCTCAGTTATGATGAGAGGCTGAGGGAATTAGACTTGCCATCACTCGAAGCTAGAAGAGTAAGGGGGGATATGGTGACAGTCTTTAAATTCCTTCATGGTTATGATAGAGTGGATAGGGATCGATATTTCGATATGGCTGGCTCTAGAACTATACGTCATAGTTTGAAGCTTCGTAAGAAAACTTGTTTGCAGGATGTAAGGAAATACTTTTTCAGTGTAAGAGTAGTTGATAATTGGAATTCGCTAAGCGAGGAGGTAGTTAAAGCTATCTCAATCCATAGTTTTAAGGACAGGTACGATAAGTATCACTAAGTCTAAAAATGGAAGCGATGAGGAGACGGGAAGATACGAGCTTTGGGCTCTTTCCCGTAAACACAATTAGGTAATCACAATTAGGTAATCACACACACACAGAAGATCAGGGGATGGGGCCTCATTAAGATTGTTATACACAAATGCTGATGGATTAGCTGGTAAGGCAGTAGAATTAAAAGATAGGATTCACAACAGTAAGGCAGATATAGTAGCAATTACAGAGACTAAGTTGAGTTAGGACATAAACAGTGTCACAGTTTTTCCTAAGGGCTTCAGAATACTAAGGGTTGAAAGATCTGAGAGGACTGGTGGAGGGATAGCACTGCTCATAAGTGAAAGGATTCAAGTTGAAGAAATAAACTTGGCTATAGAAAGTGAGTTCAAGGAATTTCTTGTTGCTCGCATAAATACTGGGTCAGAGAGCATTATAATAACTGTTGTATACAACCCACCAAGGAACCAAAATAGGCTTGAAGTTTATGAGGAAAGTCATATAGGTACTATTGAAGTCATAAACTCAGTTGTTAACATGGCATGGGAAAAAAAATGTAGGATTTTGATTATGGGAGACTTTAATCATAAAGAGATAGATTGGATAAATCTTGACCCACACAGTGGTGAGGACTCATTCGGGGCAAGATTCCTAGATTGCGTACAAGGGAATTTCCTACACCAACATGTAATGGAACCAACAAGGGCCAGGGGTGGGGATGAGCCATCACTACTTCATCTAGTGTTCACAGATAATGTGTTGGATATTGAAAAAATTGAGTATGAACCACCAATTGGAAAGAGTGACCACTGTGTGTTGTTGATGGAGTATATCATTGAAAATATTCTTCCTGAGAGTAGAGGCACTGAGGACATGAGGAGGAACTATCCGAAAGGAGATTACATCAAAATGAATGAGCTTTTTGCAGTTATTGACTGGAGAATCTTATTTTACAACAAATCTGTACAAGAAATGTATGACATCTTTTGTGAGAAATATGGGAAGATAGTAGATTGCTGCATACCTGTCACCAAAGTAGGTGTAATTCATGCCAGAGAGAAATGGTTCGATAATGGGTGTAAAAGAGCTAAGGAGTGGAGAGACAAATGCTGGAAAAGGTATAGGAGGAGAAAAAACATAAATGCTTGGCAAGCCTACAAAAGAGCAAGAAATGACTACCTAAGTAAAAGGAGAGAGGCAGAGAGAAACTATGAGAGGGACATCACCAGGAAGGCTAAAGAAAATCCCAAGCTTTTCCACAGCTTTATCAGAGGAAAACTGACGGTAAAAGAACAGGTTTTAAGGCTAAAGAGAGCGGATGGAAGCATCACTGAGACGGATGAAGAGATCTGCAAAGAATTGAACAAGGAGTTTCAGTCAGTATTTACAGTAGAAAATACCCCACCCCCTCAGATTGCAGTGATAGAAGCTCAAGGGCCGGTATTAGAGAACATCAACCTTACAGCCACAGAGGTATGCAAAGCGCTGATGGATTTAGATGTTCATAAAGCTACAGGTCCTGATGACATATCCCCTCATGTGCTTAAAAAATGCGCAAACACAATATCAGTGGCACTAAGTAACATATTTAAGGAGTCACTGGAGTCGGGGGAGATTCCAAGATGCTAGAAACAAGCAAATGTGATACCTATCTTCAAAAAGGGAAGGAGGGATACGGCTCTGAACTATAGACCAGTTTCCTTGACCAGCATAGTTTGCAAAGTTATGGAGAAACTACTAAGGAAACATATCTCTCTTCACTTGGAATCCTTCAACTTTTTGTCAGTGAGGCAACATGGCTTCAGAGAAGGTAGATCAACAGTAACAAACTTATTAGAATTATATGATGAGGTAAGCCAAATCTTACAGGAAAGAGAGGGCTGGGGAGATTGCATATTCCTAGACTTCCAGAAAGCGTTTGACACTGTTCCACATGGGAGACTTATTAGGAAGCTGCAATCAATGGCTAGAATAGGTGGAAATGTTTTGGAATGGATAAAAACTTACTTATAAGGAAGGGAACAGGGGGTTAGAGTAAGACACTCAGTGTCTGAATGGAGAAGAGTTAGTAGTGGAGTTCCACAGGGTTCAGTTTTAGGGCCACTTTTGTTCCTTGTATATGTAAATGACCTACCAGAGTCTGTAAATTCATTCATGAATATGTTTGCAGATGATGCAAAGATTGTGAAGAAAGTAAAAAACGAGAACAATAGTAGAGAACTTCAGGAGGATCTAAATAATCTGCATGAGTGGTCAGAAAAGTGGCTAATGAAATTCAATACTTCAAAATGTAAGGTAATGAGAATGGGTACAAGTGCAAGAAGGACCAAGCTTGACTACTCGGTGGCTGGAGTACAACTTCAAGAGACAGAAAATGAGAGAGATCTAGGAGTAAACATACTGGCAGATTTGTCTCCAGAAATACATATAAATGGCATAGTAAGGGCAGCATATGCATTCTTATCAAATGTAAGGGTAGCCTTCAGGCACATGGACAAGGAAATGTTCAGATATATTTATGTAACCTATGTGAGGCCAAAACTCGAATATGCAGCCCCCTTTTGGAATCCGCACTTGAAAAGCACATAGCTAAGCTTGAAAAAGTTCAAAGACATGCCACGAAACTGGTGCCAGAAATACGCAATCTCAGTTATGATGAGAGGCTGAGGGAATTAGACTTACCATCACTCGAAGCTAGAAGAGTGAGGGGGGATATGGTGACAGTCTTTAAATTCCTTCATGGTTATGATAGAGTGGATAGGGATCGATATTTTGATATGGCTGGCTCTAGAACTAGAGGTCATAGTTTGAAGCTTCGTAAGAAAACTTCTTTGCAGGATGTAAGGAAATACTTTTTCAGTGTAAGAGTAGTTGATAATTGGAATTGGCTAAGCGAGGAGGTAGTTAATGCTATCTCAATCCATAGTTATAAGGACAGGTATGATAAGTATTACTAAGTCTAAAATGGAACCGATCAGGAGACGGGAAGATACGAGCTTTGGGCTCTTTCCCGTAAGCACAATTAGGTAATCACAATTAGGTAATCACACACACACAGAGGCTGAGGGAATTAGACTTACCATCACTCGAAGCTAGAAGAGTGAGGGGGGGATATGGTGACAGTCTTTAAATTCCTTCATGGTTATGATAGAGTGGATAGGGATCGATATTTTGATATGGCTGGCTCTAGAACTAGAGGTCATAGTTTGAAGCTTCGTAAGAAAACTTCTTTGCAGGATGTAAGGAAATACTTTTTCAGTGTAAGAGTAGTTGATAATTGAAATTGGCTAAGCGAGGAGGTAGTTAATGCTATCTCAATCCATAGTTTTAAGGACAGGTATGATAAGTATCACTAAGTATAAAGTGGAACCGATGAGGAGACGGGAAGATACGAGCTTTGGGCTCTTTCCCGTAAACACAATTTGGTAATCACAATTAGGTAATCACACACACACACACACACACACACACACACATATATATATATATATATATATATATATATATATATATATATATATATTTTTTTTTTTTTTTTTTTTTTTTTTTTTTTAGTGTGACACCGGTACCGGCAAAAACTGACCTCGTCAATAAAGGCCCGGGGATGAGAAAACATTATGACGAAGGAAAAGAAAAAGGTTAAGGATAATGCAGAGATGAGGTAATGTTACACAAAGGAAAACGACAGACAGAAAAATTAGTCTAAGTACAGAGGACCTAGAGATATGGAGGATTAGGCTCTGAGAAGGAGGAACGAGTTCCAGAATCTGGAGGTATATTGGAAGAACAGTCGCTGCACCTACCAATCCACGAGCTACAAAGCACCACACAGTACCTGTGAGATGAGGCAGCTTGGCGATTGTTAAGCGGCCTCGGCAGTGGGGGAGGGTGCAACTCGCCAACTCATCAGAGCCACGATGGAAGTAGTATCGATAGAAAAGGGAGATGGAAGATGTCATACGGCGAAGAGAGAGAGATTCCAGATCAGAAGTAAGAGAAGGATCATTAATGAGTCTGACTTCATTAGATTCAATCCTTTCAAGGAGATAAGTATAAGAAGAAGCACCCCAGATGTGTAAGCAGTATTCTAAGCAGGGACAGATATGGCACTACCATTTTGGCGACGCTACTTTTATCGCTAAACTGATATGGCGTTGTCCATTTGGCACTAAGCTTTTTTAGCTTTGCTAGGTTAGGTTAGGTTAGGATAGGTTAAGTTAGGAATAACTAACCTATTCTTTATTTAGTAAAGGCGCCATTCACGACACCAAAAGGGTCGCACCAAACCGGCGACGCCAAAAAAGTAGCTTACCCACCTAAGTTGGTTTACCCCGTCCTCAAATCTGTTTCTGTTTGCCTTAACAATTTTCAGTGTTTACCTAGTCGGTAGAGTGCTCGCCTAGGAGTGGACAGACCCGAGAACGATCCATCGTGGGGTGTTAGGAGGGACATCCAGCTTTAAATCCCCCAGTCACATCCTGTCTGTGTCTACCCCTATAATAGGGACTGATAGACACACGTAAAACGAGGACTTTTCTTTTTTTATCACATGAGTTACTTCTACTTAATCCATTTATTTTTTTACAGAATTAATATAATTAAAGTGGCCTCCATGGACGGTTGGTAACGCGCGACGTTGATTCGTCAGGTCGTCGGTTTAAAACCTGCCAAGGTCTGAGTTTAGAAAAGGCATTCACTCAGGGTAACGGTCGCATTTGCCAAAACCAAAGTTTTTCGAAAGAAGTAACGACCCAATCCTTCACAGAAAAGGGAGTCCGTGACGTAAAACCGGATCATCAACGTTATATTTAAAGGCAACATTTACCCTTAAAACTTCGAACTCGTAAACAATACCATGACCATTCAAGTTAAGTGGTAACACCATCCACTTGGTATTAATGACATGTTCCATTTGGTATTAATGACATGTTCTTATATTTTCTGTAATAAAAGAAATGCATTTCATAATATCTTGACACTTGCTAAGTATAATTTGGGGCCACTGTAGAGATTCCATATATATATATATATATATATATATATATATATATATATATATATATATATATATATATATATATATATATATATATATATATATATATATATATATATATATATATATAGTAAGGAAGCCCATCAGTGAAACAAAACTTATAAAACAATGCTATATTTCGGATCCTAACTGGATCCAGTTAGGATCCGAAATATAGCATTGTTTTATAAGTTTTGTTTCACTGATGGGCTTCCTTACTATTTAGTGCTGTATGCTAACAGTTTGTACTTATATATATATATATATATATATATATATATATATATATATATATATATATATATATATATATATATATATATATATATATATATATATATATTCACAAAAAAAAGGAATCACGTATTTTTTATACTCTTTTAGACATGGAAATTAAAATTTACTTCTTTATATCATTATGATAATTTCAACAAAAATTAATTTGGACTGAAATTTGAGTGGACTTTCCGGTATAAGCTGGCGAGAGGTTGTTTCTTATATCTTATGAGTTTAATAACTGAATATAAAATAGTATCTAATCTGTTCTTACAACACTAAATTGAATTGGAGGGAAACGCTAATTCAACTTAACACAAAGATTTTTAACATCCTCCTGTTTAAGCCAAAAAGCTCTTTGATATCAACATATCAAAATCATGGACTTTTTTTTTTTTGCGAATTATTTAAAATCAATATAATTT
>JAXCGZ010008505.1:0-25000 GCA_037179515.1 Halocaridina rubra
GAAAGATAGTTCGGGGGAGGATGAGAGAGATATTTACAGGTAGGAGTGCCATGTGGTGACGATATAGTTTACTAGTGAGGGAACAGAAGCATAAAGAGGGGAGGGGTAGGAAGGGGTTGAGGAAGAGTAGGAGCATTAGCAGTTGTAGTAGGAGGGTCTTCTGAAAATCAGGCCATAGGTTTTACTAGAGCTCTCATCACAGGGGTATATAACTGGGTGTTGCAAACCACTTAGCCATCAGTAAGCTGTGAACAGTAGTACAAGCTACACACACACAAATTACTCTTAAACTTTAAAACTCCCCCAAATCCTTTTGTGACATCAAGGTACGTGGTAATTCTAGTCTCTCTCATCCCATCTCAAAAAAAAAAATTGTACATATAGATCTACTTCACATCTTCAAAAAACGATTCCGTTCGTCATACTCAGACCAAAAATCCGAAAAACTCCGAAAAAAATTTGAAACATTTCCCAAATTACTTTGTCGTCTCTTATTAAAATTTTATTTTTGGCCCTTAATGCCATATTCAGTGTTCTGTAACGAGTGCCACTAAAACAGTGCCAAAATTATTTCGCTAAAGTACGTGTTTTCTCTGTGCTAGTGACAGTGAGCAAGACAGCGGATTTTTTTTTCCAAGTTTTATTTTTCTTAGTTTACAAAATTTAAAGGCCAGTCTTTGAGATATAACAAAGTCAGGCTCTATATAAATCTAGAATCCTAATTTGACTAGCATGATAAGGCAGCTCATGTCTTATCTCTGTTATTCAAGTTTCTAAATTTAAAGGCCAGTCTTTGAAATATAACAAAGTCAGGCTCTAGATAAATCTAGGATTCTAATTTGACTAGCATGATAAGGCAGTCTCTGTTATTCAAGTTTCTAGATTTTTTTTATTTATTGGTCATACTCATATAAAGACATATTTCTTTGAGGAAAATTAAATTCTCATTCTCTAAAATAAGAAGCTAATGTTCAAACTCAGATATTTTAAGACTTTTTAAGTTGAAATAGGAAAAAAAAAGACATTCAGGTAAAAAATAATATAACTAATAACTTTACAATAATTTCTAAAGAAATTACGTATTAACATAGATAATAATTACAGAGACTTATATTATGCTATTTAAAATTTTATATCATTTTAAGGAATTTTATTTTACTGAGTTAAGAGTAGCTATTAAAAGTAACTATTAAAATTACATGAAATTTAAAAAGAATATATACATATATTATAAATTTTAAAACAAAAACAGTAAAATATGTACTTTATGAGGATTTAATATGATCAAAATCCAAAATCCAAAATGAAGAAATTCATTGGCAAATATAATATTATCAATAAGTTCCATAGCGGCAAAAGATTTTTATTGACTTTTTCAAAAGTTTTTAAGTCATATTTCTGAGATAAAAGTAAGACAATTTTTTACTTTGCATTATAGTTACATTCAAGTATTGAGCTAAATATAATAAGAAATGTCAACAGGAACTTCAACATACCTGTACAGACTATAAAAACAAATGTTTGCCAATTATGTAACGTAACGTCACTTCACACCTGCTGGCTAACGAGGCTCGTCGGCTTCTGTGTTTACAGTCTTTTGTGTTATAAAGTCGTACTAACACCCAGGCCTTTATGACTCCACTTCCGATCAAAGGCGTAAACGTTTTTCAAAGGTGTAAACGTTTTTCAAAGGCGCAAACGATTTCCATAGGCGTAAACGTTTTTTTATATTATACATCACTTTGTCCCTTTTTCCGTTTTATATATATATATATATATATATATATATATATATATATATATATATATATATATATATATATATATATATATATATATATATATATATATATATATATATATATATATTAAAAGAGCAAATATTCTGATAAGTAAAAGTAAAGTAATATCCATATCTCATTCCATTTAACTTACAGAGTATGTAATGAATATATGACAAAGCACGAGTAAAAAGCTGAGAGAGAGAGAGAAAGAAAAAATCTCTCGCATTCGCTTCGAGCGATATTGAAAATTATGCTGAGAAATCAGCACGAATGAGAATCCCTATCTGTTAAATGTAGTATCAAGTAGCTACCTTCCCATGACGGTAAAAATGAGAGCGGACCTATAATAGAAAAGCGTACGAAAAAGAGGAAGCAGTAGATATCATTTGCAAATATCGATATCCAACTTGTCTTTAATGAATAGGAGTCAACTCGTAATAGCCGCACGGAATACCAAACTCGTGTTGATCCCATTGTCAAGCGGACAAAGAGAATAGACAAAATCCTTTTTTAAATCCCCCCCACAAAAGGGAGACGATAATTTATGGTTGTAATTTTGAAGGTGGTCTTGTCAGTCAACTTTATTCACCGTCATTGTAAAAAAAAAAAGTACTTGCTGAGAGACACTCATATCTATCTTACGAGAAATGTTTTTTTCCTCATTATAATGTTATTTAACTATTTGTCGTATTAAAGAGCATAAACAATTGCTACTGTAATGATAAAGCAAAAATTGACGAAACAATTCAAGTATGTACATGATAAAAAAAGATACTAATAAAAAGATACTAATAAAAAGATACGACTGGCTACACACGTAAGAGAGTCATCGTACTTACGAAGTGTCTTTTTTCTTTGAGGTATTTTTTCCCACGTGGTGGTCACATTTCAGTGCCGATTGGTTACGTTCACATAAATCGTTTCATTTCGCCGAATATTATTTCTTTGATGTCTGTGACACTTTTTTTTATATAGACGAACTGTCATATTTCCCGAAGAACGGTCGTTATGATCTACAAATGCATTCTATCGTGAAGAAAAAATAAAAATAATATGTAATAACAAAGATAAATTGGTATATCACAAGGGCATTAAATTAGAAAAATTTGATGCATAAATAGGGTGCATTCCGTATTAAAATCGAAATTTTTTCAAAGTCTCATTTATTAAGTAAATCATCACTCATTAATGCAGTTTTCATCACCAGTAATATTTAAATTATCACTTACAATCACAATCACCTTCCTTGTAAAGAAAATAATGTTCTCTTAATGCATATGTATAACTCATATATATTCTATTTGCAGAGTAAATAATTCAATCCTCTCTGCTAACATATCATTTTTCAGCTATTGATATCAAAATAAAAGAGAAAACAATAGAGTAATTATCTCTTAGCATTTAATAAACAAATCTTATATAACAAGATCTCTTTCCTAAGATCAGGATATTTCATAATTATAAAAAAAGAGAAAACAATAGAGTAATTATCTCTTAGCATATAATAAACCAATTTATATAACAAGATCTCTTTCCTAAGATCAGAAAATTTCATAATGCATAATTATCTGATTAAATTTAAATACATGAATTTTAAGTTTTAAGGAAAGACATAAAAAGTCAATACAATTCAAAATAGAAAAAGATGAATGTTATTGTAGTAGATTGTATATATACAGGAATGTTGTACAAAGTACCTTAATTTTTTCAATCTAAATTGGATAATTGTAAATAGTTTAATTAGAATTAAGACCAGATTACTCGCCAATTTTTGGCTTAATGCTTTCATTCATTTTCTTTCTTTTCTTTTTTCTCTCTCTCTACGTATTCTATTGTTATTGTAGATATGTAAACATATGTCATATTTTGTTCATAAAGTATGCATTGCAGCTTTTCCATGTGAATACAGTGTCCAGCTGGTAGAAGGGACCTTTTGCTTTTTTTTCTGATTCATACTATGTCTCTCTGTCTACATATTCTAAGCCATATTTTGAGTACATATTTTTGTTTTATTTTCATAGTCATGTAAATAGATATTTGCATGCTCGCATCTATACATATTTATGTATTCCAGCGTATATGCATAGTGCATTTTGGCGTTATAGAAAATGCATATACGAAATTCTAAATATGTATCGAATATGCATATGTAAATAGCTGCATAATTAGTGTAAGGTGTATATATATATATATATAAAAAACTGTACTTTTCTATAGACTCTGTTTCCTTATCTAGGAATTCTGACATATCAATGACGAAATCTTTTTTCTATACTTTCCGACAAATGCAGTGAAGAGTATTTCTTTTTCAGATCAAAGACTGTGATGTTTTAATTTTTCTTTCATTTCCTTTATTTAGGGCTATCGGTGTATCATAGACGCATGTGAGTCTCTCTTTATATGACCTTAATGTTAAAGTTATCTCTAGCCATTGACTTTTGGCGTATCTTAGTGTCAATCTTTGAGCACATTGGAAGAATGCGTCATATAACTGACAATCTGAAACAGCAGAGAGTGCGCACAGCCGTGACACAGAAATTTCTGACATAAGAAAAAAAAATAATATATATATATATATATATATATATATATATATATATATATATATATATATATATATATATATATATATATATATATATATATATATATATATATATATATATATATATATATATATATATATATAAAATATTGAAGTAAAAATGATCTTAAATCTACTTTTTGCTGACACTTTATCAACAGCTGTAAATAATGAAACGTCGTCATTACTCTATAAATAATGGAAAATGTCATCTATTAATCTATAATTAAATCGGAATATCTTGTTTTATTCTTTTTCGTTTATATAATAAGGATCAGATTTTCTTACATTATGCATTTATTATTTCATTTCGCCATTATGGTCACCAAAAAAAAAAAAAAGTTTCTAAACATTTCCTTATGAAAATATTTATAAGAATTACGAAAAGTTTCAAGTTGTGCGACATTTATAGCATTATCGTTAACATTTTATCACAAAAAAAATCATATTTATTATCTATATACTTAGAAAATTTCCTTGGCGTTACAGTTAAGAAGTCCATATATGAGTCCGTAATTCAGTTATAAGACATTTTTGCAACATAAAGAACAGTTAGTAAACAAAAGCTGGCTTAAGGCAACGACAACAAGACGTATATGAGTAATTAGTTTGGAGTTGAGAGGTTCGTTCACATCGATACCTCAACCTCCTCCTCCTCCACCTCCTCCTCCTCCTCCTCGGCCGTTGCAACTACCACAACCGCCGCTGCTACCAAACGGTTAAAGCCATTAGTTGCATATCTATCCAACAGATGTCCCTCTCTTAGAGAGAGAGAGAGAGAGAGAGGAGAGAGAGAGAGAGAGAGAGAGAGAGAGAGAGAGAGAGAGAGAGAGAATATCAACTATCATCAATGATAATGTACCTAGAATGTAGGAGCGACAATAAATAACTCTAGTAATAATAGCAATAATAATACTAATAATAATGATAATAATAATAATAATAATAATAATAATAATAATAATAATAATAATAATAATAATAATAATAATAATAATAATAATAATAATAATAATAATAATAATAATAATAATAATAATAATAATAATAATAATATCCAATATTTAAAAGACTTCTTGCGACACTTTCATAAAAAAAAATTTGCCCAAATTTTTTTGTTATCGAGTGAATATAAATATATACTGTAAGCTGTTTATGAAATTGTTCTGCTTGCTGGCATCGTGTTTTTTTAGTGCCAATATTCATTTTGGTTAAATACTAAGTTCCTTGTATACAATGACTCAATGTTCAATCATTACGTTTAACGCAAATAACAAGAACTTTAAAGTAAACACGGCGATAAAGAACGTCATCTCGGAATGAACCCGAGTTTCGCACAGGGATAAAAATTGGTCCTAAATAGTCATTAGTTAAATGGTCTTTTCTTCTTTTAAAGACCTCCAAATCCTTTCTTGCATGACCATTTTCACTCGCCCTTTCAAGAGCGGAAGCAGTAACCACCACCACGACCAGCTGGACTCTTCCAAGAAACTTGGGCTTGGAGTTGTTTCGTAATTGAAATGATTATAATGTAGCCACGGTCATAAAAAACTAAAAGTACGTCATACTAATAAAAGTCAAGAGCGATTGGGTGTAAGGGGGGTGATGTTGTGGGAGAGGAGGAGGAGGGGAACACGTGACCGACAGATGCTCCGTCACACACGTAACCCTCAAAATATTTCAGCCTTCGTCTGCACAACAATTAAGAATAATAGTACACATTCGCTTACGGTCTTGCGGTTGATATTAAAGGACCTCTTATGTCATCTCATACGAAAGAATTCTCTCTCTCTCTCTCTCTCTCTCTCTCTCTCTCTCTCTCTCTCTCTCTCTCTCTCTCTCTCTCTCTCTCTCTCTCTCTCTCTCTCTCTCTCTCTCTCTGACCGTGATGAGAGAGAGGTTCTTCTTCTTCTTTATTATCCAAAGAAAAGAAAAAGATATATACATACCATCGTTGGTTTTCGAGAGCACCTGTTTGTTTAATTTATCACAGCTGATGGTGCTTTTGCAGACGCAAATAATGAGTCTTCAACTCTTATTTATTACGACCATTTTTTTGAGTTTACTGTACTTCAGAGGTGAGATAATTCCAGATATATTATATATATATATATATATATATATATATATATATATATATATATATATATATATATATATATAAGTCGCTATCCGTATACAACGCTACTTTCTAAGTCATGAGGCGAAAGAAAATAATTCTCATATTTAAAAAAAAAAGACGCCCAATCCTTTGAAATTTAACTTTAAAAATTATAACATACATAAACATATGCAGATATATCGATCTATCTGTCTTTTTATCTATCTATCTATCTATCTATCTATCTATCTATCTATCTATCTATCTATCTGTCTGTCTGTCTGTCTGTCTATATCTTAAGCTATCTATTTATACATACTGAAAGTGAAACTTCTTGATGTCAAGAAAGTTTCTCGTCATCTGAAAAACTCTAAGGGTTTTCATCATATGATTTCAGAAAAAGCAAACTGATCTGATAAAAAATCTGTAAGGTGTCGTTAATCATCCAGCGTATTGTATATGTTACTTTGTCCTTTCTTCAGAATCATTTAAGTTAAGCTTTACGACCACTCTGTTCTTTCAGCAGATAATGTAAGAAAATCTACTGATCTACATTGCTAAAGATAATTTTTATCACCTTCAAGACAAGGTGGCGAGATAAATTCAATTATTGTATATTGCGTTACTTAATCTTATTGGATATTATCATTGACTTCCTATAAATTCACATAGGCGAATATGAGTATTACAGCAACTTTGAAATGGTATATGCGTAATTCACTCCTAATATGTGCTTAAAGAATGCAAAAAAAAAAAAATAAGATGAGATTTGTTTATTATAAAATTTATTTTTATTTGTTTACTTTACTTCTGTTCCATTTTCCTTACGACTGAGACTGATGGACCTAAGACTCATGTAAAAACTTATTATTCTGCTCATACCCCAGAATTAGTGATCTGAGATGTAGATAGAAATCTTTGCAGATATTTTCAGGAAAGTCATGACATTTGTCCTGAGAAGCCACTTCCCATATTCTCTGTCCATGTGATCGCAAATATAATGTTGCTTCCTCCTGGGGCTGTATTCTCATGGTAGGCTGAAAGGAGTATAGAGGAACACACACCCCTGCCATCTAGTGTCTACGGAAGCCAAGCGTTGTAGCGCTGGTGCATGTGGTTCAAAATGCTATTAAGCCTCGACCCATGCATGTCTACTCTGTACTTAATGTTATCTGAGAGCAACTGACCGTACACAGGGAAACGTGCTTGTGACATGTTTTCAAATTTTTCAGGCCTTGTACACACAATCATGAAGACGTTTTTCTTCGCTGCTGTCCTTGTCATATGTATGCGAGTGGGGTGGGCAGCCGAGGCCCAGCTTGAAAACAGGGAATTAGCTACAACAGATGAGGAAGGGGCAGAAAGGCAATTTTTCTTTACAGGGGGCCTGAATTTCGGTAACACGGGTGCCACCAGCGTTACTATTGGTAACGCTGGTTTCATTGTCCTGGGCGCGCTTTTGCTCATCCCTCTCATAATTGGCCTGGCACTCTTGTTCTATCTCTTCGGAGGCCCAGGTGGAGATACTTATGGCAGCAGTGGTTATCATTCTGCCTCCGAATATGGCCGTGACATTGAGAAGTACGTACCACAAGCTGGTTGTAGACATTCCCTTTATGACAAATGAGTAAGCTGTAGTAGTCCCGAAGCAAGCCGAGGCCTGATCGTGCACTATTCCTGTCCCTGACCTTAATTCCATCCTACATCCCATTTCAGCCTCACCTTTATTTCTGCAGCACCGCCACACCATCTAATATCTCAATAAACCTAGTTAACCTGAGTCACTAGATGGCAGAATAAACTGAATAAGTCGCCCCAGTACCCATTAAACAATAACGTAAAACCACACTACCTCCTCATTTTCAGGCCAGTATGTTCTTTTTAAAGTACCTGAACCTCTTCGGTGGTGTTCTGCTTCTCTCACTCTGTTCTTTGGCCTTGAGCATTGGAGATCCTCTTCTGGAGGAACTAGCAATGACCAAAGCTGAGCAAGATGTGGAGGGCAAAGATCCTGAAGAAAAAGTTCTTTTAACGACCTTCAACACCTCCGGCACCAGTACGACAGTCTCTGGGGCAGGGATCGTGTGGCTCTTGCTTTGGGGCGTCGTTCTCATCATTATTGGAACTGCAGTTCTTTGCTACTGGGTGGGATGCGAGTATGCATCAACTGGACGCAGATTTGCCAACATGGTGGGCCTGTACGTACGATATTCAAGAACTTCAGCTATTTATCCAACCTTAACCTTCAAGTCCTTGCCAGGCCAAATTCTCCTCTGTACACTACAAACATTTTCTCTGAAACACACTTATATAAAGGAGAGTGTAGGTTTACTTAACCCTCAGCAATTAAAATAATGACTTTAACAGTCTTCCTTTATAACTTAGATCTGAAGCATCATTAACAGTAAGACATTGGCTGAGTGTTGCAATTTTTTCACTTAATTTCTGTAGCAATTTCTCCCACAAGGACAATCAACCAGTAAAATGGTAGGTACATGCATCATTGTTGCATGTGCCTCACCCAGTTCATTAGATAGAGCATGGTGAGCACCCAAAAGCATGTTTCTTTTCATTTTCTTTTAAGTAGTAAATATAGAGCATGGTACATAAGCCCATTGTGTCATTTAGTGCAAGACACTGTATATACTATCAAACTATATGAAAATTCTAAGAGATACCACATTAAATTCAGCCAGAAAAATTGCCTGAGCAGAAAACGAAATGTCAAGAAGTGTGATGATAAAATATCTAATGCTGCTTCATATTTTTGCTTTATGCTTGGCAATTCTTCTTAATGCATTCACTTACGGTCAAATTTTCGAATTCTTAAAAATATTAACAAGTTTATAAACATATATGCTATTGGAGTGTTCAGTACCATAACCTCCAGTCCTATAAACAGGCCCACCTTTTGTCTTCGCTAACCTTCCTCAATCTTATTTATCCTATCTTATATTCCAAATTCATGTATATCATATCGTGCCCCGGGACAAACTTATTATTTTCACCATCAGGAATGATTAAAGATAGGGTCTTTATCAATGTGATAAAAGCCGGACCAAGGCCCCGCCCCACTCTCAAGGCCTGAAAGGTTTAAAATGTAGAGTCACACAGCTCGGCTGCCCCGCGGACTCGTCGACACACCGAGGTTTGCTGTCAATGGTTATTATACTGATCAACACGCCATCGCTACGAATGCATTTGGCCCTCGACACTATTATGGCAGGTTGCTCCTCTGTGCTTTTTCACCCCTCTGTCATATCCCATAGTCCTTAAATTCATTTACCTTGTAGGCAAAGTAGTTTTATGTTGTCTGTACCCTGGTCTTCCAGGTTACCCCTCTACCCCTCCGAATGAACCGCACGCTGGTAGTCCTCGCCCTGGTGGCTGGCCTTGCTACCTGTGCCATGGGATTCTCTCCGGAGGAGCTGGAAGAGTACCCGGGGGTAGTAGAAGGCGATGCTGAGGGCAGACTCTTCATTATCAATACGAACTCTACCTCTGTTACGATTGGCTATGCCTCCTTCATCCTGGGCATCACGGCTATCTTGGTGCTCGGAGCCCTTCTTGCTCTTACATACTTTTATGCTAACGGTGGAGACTCTAGTTCGAGCAGCTATGGCTCCTCCGGGTACTCAGGAAGCGGCTCCTCCGATTATGGCAGGAAAGCGTATGTAAATTATTTGTTATCAGGGTTATTGCTAGATCAGCGGTGTCTCCCTTGTCTTATCCCACCTAAATATTTTTCCTCATTGGCCCGGCAAGTCCCTTAACTCCATCACCACAACCTTCAGTACCAGAACCTTTAACCATTACACCAGCATTTGCCCCGACAGAGCTACCTTGCCCTACTGCCCTCATCCAGCCCTTCAACCAATACCATCCACAATCATCATCACTACCAACAGAACCTCATTCCATATCCCAACGGTGGCCAGCAGGACACAGGCGCTGCGGTTCATTCTTATGCATGGTCGAGGTTCTGTGGGGGAACCCATGACTTGATCCTGCTTAGGGGGTCAAGTTCCAAGGGCAGAATGACCTCTCATTGACCGACAGACCACTGCTTAATTATCTTATATTTCTTCTTCATCTCTCTCTTGGACTCAATAGGACATCATTTTTCTGATAATACAGTACTACGGCCAGACGTTCCCTACCCCCTGGCTCTCTTGAGCTGCTAATGTAAACTGATGCTCATTATGCTGAACGTGACACCCCCACCCCCACTTTTACAGTGCAGTGACTTGCGGGTGACGCGAGAATGAACCGCACGCTCCTGCATGTTCTCGGAGCCCTGCTCCTCTCTTCCTGCGTCCTTGCCTACGAGAACAACTATCCTGACCTGAGACAGAGAGCTAATGATGAGAGCGAAGTAGAACCCAGACTCTTCTTCATCTTTACAAATGCCTCCACGGGTTCATTTGTCACCTTCAACACCACCCTGCTCCTCTTCTCCGCCGGCATCCTGCTCTGGGGCATTGCCGGTGCCATAGCCCTTTATTACCTCCTGACTGCCCCAGCCGATTCAGGCTACTCTGGTGGCTACTCTGGCTCTGGTTCAGGGTACAGCTCTGGCTCAAGTTACTCAAGCCGAGCAAATCGTGGGTGCGTACCATAATATAATACCTCTCCAATAACCTCAACCCTCAATCCCCGTGCACGTTACCGGCCGCCCACTCAACCACCGCCATATAAAAAACTTGCAGAGGTCATTTGTGCTTCACATGAAATAAATATTTTTCTTTTATGCCTTCAGCATAATACTAGAGATATAGCTTCCTTGAAGCTACACATACCCACAACTTGACCTGCACTTTTTAGCTTACTTTAAGAAGCAGGCGGTGGTTCAGTGGTACTTCTTAAAAGATCTTCAAGATGCGGAGGTAAGTTCTTATAATGGTTAATTATCTTCATGGAAGGGTTTGACATAAGTATCTACTACTATTAGATATGCATGATTTATTAACAATTTGTTTGCTTAATTATTGTTTAATTGGGACTAAATGGTTATAGAATATGATTTAGTCAAACATATAATTCTCTAATCAACTGACCTGGCTGGTTTCCTTTGAAGAAAGTCAAAAAGCACGGGCAGTGCTCTCTTCGGAGCTCTCTTACCCCTGTCCTCCAAAAAAAAAAAGGCCCCCAGAGAGAAAGCAAGCAAAGAAAGTCCAAGAGAGTGAAGAATGATTACGAGACTGATGAGTCCAAGACTGCTAGTCCCATTCAACATTACTTTAACCTTTACACCACCAGACGGACAAGCCCTTGCTTTTGGGGCCTTTGGAATTGGTCTGCTGATTACATGGATCATTGCTCTAGCTAGTGTAGATCAATACCTGCAAAAGCGAAAAAATATCCCTCCCTTTCCTAGGAATGGAAATGGCAGAATCGTCTCCCAAAGAAACGAAATTACGCACCTGCATCACCTATACCATTATCAAAGAAGGTAATTATAGCCCAAAAATATGAAGAAAAAAAAGTTACAACCAGTGAAAAACGTATTAGATTACATATCGCAATAATGAACATTTATTTACAATTTAAGATAAAATTTTGATGAATTTTCTAAATTATCTACCACGTTAGGAATATATATTATATATATATATATATATATATATATATTATATATATATATATATATATATATATATATATATATATATATATATATATATATATATATATATATATATATATATATATATATATATATATATATATATATATATATATATATATATATATATATATATATATATATATATATATAGATATATAATATATATATATATATATATATATATATATATATATATATGTAGTAATCATTTATCACAAAAATACATTAAACATTTATAAATATGAAAACTTAGAAAATAATGCACATACATTCATACATACATACATACATGCATACATACATACATACACATGCATACATATTTTCATGTATATATATATATATATATATATATATATATATATATATATATATATATATATATATATATATATATATATATATATACACGAACTATAATACTAAGTAAGGTTAATAACTGTAAAAGCATTTTAATATTTTTTATTTAGAGTACTATATTGCAGCATTACGTCCTTTCTTTCGCATCTAATTATCTAATTCCGTTATGACTAAATAGTGCCTCTCCAACTAGTTTCTAAACTTGTTGTCATACTCATAAGTAGCCATTAATGTACACGCACATGCGTTTAAAACTCTGCTTCTCTCTCGTAAGCTATGTGTGTGTGGGTGTATATAAATACTCTTTTGTAGATAGACAAGTCATTATATATTCACTGTAGCTCGGTACGTTTGTTCAGTGTATCGGAAATATTAATTTTTTTTTCAATTAAATAAAATGCAAGGAGATTATATTTAGAGTCAAAGGCTATTCGATTCGACACTACTATTAATAATTAATATTATTAATTAATTCTTTATTTAAAGTATGACTCAAATTCGAGAATTTAAAGATCAACTTCGGCCGAGATCGGAAAACATCAAGATATATTTTGACAAACGGTTATTTTGCTCTAGTGATGATATGGTAAGGAGAACAGTCTAACATATCCTTCATGAAAAGTAGAAAAAAATAAATAAATAAACAAGGATTCATTTGAAAGATTTAGAGATAAAACCGCTTCACTTTTTATTGATTCCACTCCTTTACACTTGAATTCCTTAGATTAAACATGAATTCCATGTGTATATACACCAAACAGGCACTCCGTATAAATCCATCCTTGCCGCACATTATTGTACATAATACAAAAACTCTTTAGGCTAAATACAACTTACTATGGCATTTAAATGATTGCGAGAGTGATACACGAAGAACACATATGTCTATAAAGATAAAAATCTTACAAAAGAAAGAAAATATGACTTAGGTTGAGACATAATACGATGTATCGGAATTGAAATAGACGCGCGCGGTTCTGACAAAGAGAGAGCAGTGTGGATCTCTCTCCCTCTGTCTCTCTGAGAAGGCTGGAGCGCAAGTGAGGCCTGATGAAATTCCCACAAGAGGTTCTCTGGACTAATTTGCATCGTTGGAACAGAGAAAAGTAACGCCCCCTGAAAACCAAATAACCCCCATGGTCTATCCAATGCCTACCCCCTCCCCCATTCCAACTTTACTAAACCCTCCCTATATTTCTCTTTCCCCCCATAAAACCCCATATTCAGCCTCTCTCCCCCTTCTAATGACCAGATGCCAAAATTGGGTTTATGGGAAAATATATATTAGTCATTATACCCGTTAATAAAAAGGTTCAAAAATTCAATAATTTCCTTAATATGAAATAGCCATTTTGAACAGATCTGTCTGAGAATTAAAGCAATATTTCAATTAAATTCATTAAACAAAACCTTTTAGATTTACGGGAAACTATGTAATAGCTATTAGTTACCGCATGCAGAAGAGAAATTTTCCCCTCCCCCCACATCCAACCAATATTCCATAGTTTACCAAGAAATTGTTGGTCAATTTCTGCGTTGAGGTCAATTTTGTTCAACCTCCCATTAGCGATATTTCTACCAATAGCGTGAAAATATAAAAGAAATATATCATAATTCCCTTTTTCCAGTTGTGTTTCTTATGCATATAACAATATAAATGGCCAGTAATATGAATTTTAATATGCCAATAGGCATCATAATGGCGGACAGCGATTGGATCTCAACTTTATACCCCCCTTAACTTCCCCTATGAATACCATTAAGTCGCCAATGACCCCCCCTCCTCGTGTTTCTTTCCCCACCTGATGCTTCTCCCCCACCATCAATGTTAAAAGAGATGCATAGTCATTCTTCAACGTCACCCTCCAGTGTTTACCCAACGGAACTTCGCCCAAAGTCAATAAGAAAGATCCTCATTCAGTCCTCATGAAGTTACTCTTAAAACTCGACCTTCTGCAACATAACAATAAAGGCGAATGAAGTAAAACTCCTGAGATCACATCGGAGTGGTCTTTCCACATGGCAGTTAAAATCCAAGTTGCTCGAAGCTCAGGTCTGTGTGCGTCTGAACATCTCCCTCTCACGCCCAAGACCCAATACCCTCCATCCCCCTTCTCTGACCCCTAAAACTTTGGGAAGGGGGTTAAGGAGTGCATCGAATGTGATAGGGGGTTCAGATCTACTCCGCCTACTAATGCGATCCCCTTTCTGCAGCCGTAAGGGGGTCTCTATCAACTTAAACCCCCATTGGAAACCCAGTACATCCCCACTGTACGTACCTTTTGTTGTTGATTGAGTGAGGTTAGAAAGCCCTTTTCTTTTCTTTTTCTTTTTTTACGTGCTTTACGATTTCTTCTTATCTGGCACAGTAGGTTCTTCCCCCATTCAAATGGAAAGGGGGAAGATGCCCCTCCATCAACCCTTTCTGACGTCATTCTTCATTCTCGTATATAAGGCTGGCAAGGCCAAGAAATGGCATATACTCAAGTCGAACCTGAGGTTCACGTAGTCCTAATTGCAGTGATTGAAAGATTGAAGTCCCTGAATCGAGACTGAAATATAGTCAGTGTTTCCAAACTTCCGAGAGGAAAGACTAAAAAAAGAAAAGTATCAGCTTGAAATAGTTCTTCTTGGAGTTCATATTCATAAGACGAGAGGAATAGAATATCGAGAAATCTCTTATTCTAACACTAAAAGAAAAGCTAAAATGTCAGCATCAAAATCATTTGTCTTCAGCTGTCTTCTGGCAGCTTGCTTCTTGTTCAGCTATACATCGGCGGCTTCAGCTTCTCAGGACTCCATGGACTACAACGATGGCAGTTTATTTGACGAAGAAGGAAGACTTTTGGTTATCCCCATCTCTGGAACCACCACAACAACGGGTTTGAATCTTCTAAACATAACCACACTGGCTCCTATCTTAGCAGCTCTGGCTTCAGGTCTCATCACTCTCTTGGGGCTAGCTGCCCTGGGCTTCCTCATCTGGGGGCTCATAGCTGGATCGGGCTCGGGGTACTCAGGCTCTGGAAGCTATGGAGGAAATGGGGGTTATTCTTCCTATTCCAGCTACAGACGGTAAGGTGTACATGTATTAAAAAAGAAAAAGCAAGTTGCATAGGCTGTGCAGTAGCATAGCCTATGCTGTTTTTCTTTTTTTATTTCCTTAGGGTGGATGATCACTCACAGCAAGACGTAGTTCAGACTGCATGCTCTTTTATTTGTGTATTGGGGATATAGAAGGTTATCAAGTAGACTGTATATATATAAATAGTTATATCTTAGTCCCATATTTGTGTTTGCCAATTTTGTGTTTATCATTTGCTGTAAATAATTCATATATTTATATATTCATTTCATTCAATCATTCCAATAACATGGCGATATTCATTTAACAGCATTTTGTATATAAATATAATCCTAACCTTATAAGAAAAATAGCAACTTTAGTATCTTAGAATCTAGAAAAGTGGAAATTTACTAATCAAGAAATCCTATTCCAAAATACCAACTAACTAAGAAAATTTGTAAATATATCCGTTTAGACCCCAATCCTTTTTTAACATTGTCCTTACTAAAACTTTTTGTAAATATGTACAAAGAATCCTATTAATAAATAGGTAAAAGAAAGGAATCCTTCCTCCCACATCCTAATACAGCAAAAAGCAAACCCATAATTAAAAAAAAAAAAAAGAAGCTTGTAATAAAAGGCATTTCTCGTTCCCTATCACCTCGATCCTATATAGATCCTTCGACCCTTACGCCATCGACTGGGAGAAGTTCTCCATCCTGGACTGGATCGCTATCGGTGAAGAGACCTGGAGGAAATTCGACCCCTCTGACCTCGAGTGCCAAAAGAGGCTCATCTGTGAAGTTCATCAAAACACTTCCCGATTTGGTACCACTGCCTCCCGACTGATCGATCTATTCAGGTAAGTCTCACATAGAAAGATGGATAGAGGACTTAGCACTGGAGTTCACTTCCGTTCTCTATGTATTCCGTGTAATACATTTTATACAGTCAAATTATTTCTCTTTAATACACCATCTGTAACATATGTAGCTACGACAGATAAATACATGCGTATTTAGATTAATAGATAGATCAAGACTGAGAAGTATACACAAATGCGATGACTGATACAGACAGCCAGCTAGATATTGGAGAAGAGGAAGAAAATTCTGTTTTATTTGCCAAAAGATCTATATAGATATATCAAGTACACTGAAATTCCCTCAGAAACACCAACAATATTATTAAATGAATAATAATAATAATAATAATAATAATAATAATAATAATAATAATAATAATAATAATAATAATAATAATAATAATAATAATAATAATAATAATAATAATAATAATAATAATAATAATAATAATAATAATAATAATAATAATAATAATTAGGAAAAGCTGTTAACAAAGTAGTCAATAGAAAAATTATTCCGAGAAGTAGAACTGGAACAGTATAAACAAAACTTTGGGCACAATTTAGAACCTTTCAGTATTTAGGCCATTGTTTCGAACAATTCCAGTGGCCAACAACAAGGACGAAACAAGCTCATCATATGTAAATAGGAATTAATTGACGTGTTTTTTTTGCAATTCGTTTTCTTTGTTTTTTTCTCACAGCTACTTGCAGTATGCTGAGGTGTTATCCCTTCCTGACGAGATAAAGGCGTTGATCGAGGAATACAACGATGCAGCGGATCGGGGAAGGAGTCAGCAAAAGGAATGTGGCGAGGTTTACTCGACCTGCGACTTCTCCGTCAAGAGCATTATCGACAAATATTCCCATAATGAAATCTAAGGTGGCTCATGTACTGATCTGACGGCTCTAAACTTTGTCTTTGATGTAATAACAGGATGTTGGGATGTCTTTTAAAATGACCCCCCGTTATAAAGAACGTGTTAGTCGTTCCTTCCAAAAAGTACTTTCTAGGCAAAGTTCTTTCTTTTTTATCTCTCTCTTTCCTCTGAGAGAGAACTACCAACTACTGGACGGTCACAAAAAGATTACCCTCCCCTTCATTCAAGGACAAAGACCTCACTGCAACTCCGCCCTTTAGGAAGCGAAAGAGAAGGGAAAAAGAAGAAGAAGAGAAAAAAAAAGGGCCACTGGATTTTGGCTCTATATGTAATAAAAACATGACACTCCATTCACCAGTCATTTCTCTTAATTCTTCTTCTCCTGCCTCTTCTTTTCCTTTTAAAGGAATTCAGTCTCTCGCCTGACCATGTAGCTTGTCATTTTTTTTATAGAATACGTCTTTGTTGTTAATTTTGTATTTCATATTTAACAAAAATAATTGTTGTTATTTTGTATTTAATATAATTTATTGACCGTGATTACTGCCAAACCGCTGTACAGAAACACCGCCATAGACTATTGACTAGGACTACTCCATCCATCTCTTGATTAGATTTACAAAAAAGGACTCAGGACTCTCTTGAAGAAAGACTCACTTGGCTTCCTAGAATTTAAGCTTGTGTAATAATTTTTTTGTACTTTGTAAATATTGAATTCATTGCTTTATACATAAATGACCTCATATGACAATGACTTTGACTTATCATGACACCTTACTGCCCATATATACCCTCAAACCAAAGACAAATACCATGACCACAACATTTCTCAAAGACAACACTGACTTGACCTCAAAAAAAAAAATTGCCTCTTCGTTTCTGTCAGTACTGACAGGGCGCATAAACTGTGTGTGTGTTTTTTTTTAAACCATCTGAGCACCTAAACACATGCTAAAAATCATAACTGACCTCGAACTTTGACCTGACAGATAACTAAACAGAGTTACGAACCACTGATATACAAAGTTGACTATAATGACTATATAGAGTAATAGACATCAATTGTCTGCTTTATATATATATATATATATATATATATATATATATATATATATATATATATATATATATATATATATATATATATATATATATATATATATATATATATATATATATATATGAACATATGTGTGTATACTTATAGACTGTATAGATATTTTGTACAGACAAAGATATAACCTACTTTTAATATATATATATATATATATATATATATATATATATATATATATATATATATATATATATATATATATATATATATATATATATATATATATATATATATATATATAACTTTTATGTATACGAATTTTCTCGTGACTTATAGATGTGAAAAAATATATATTCATGACTTACTAAAAAGAAAAAGAAAAAAAACTGCCTCTCAGGACCGCGACTAAAAACATACGACTTCATGAAAAGACCTTTTATATATATATTGTATTTTAGTATTAAGTATATTTCTCATTATATATTATTATCGTTTTTTTCTCTTGTCTATCCATTGAACCTAGTTTAGTAGTGATTGGGATACTCAGAATTTATTGAGATGTTATTCGCATATTCACTCTGCTGCTGGTCGGCAAGTGGAATGCGAGGATGTAAGAGAGAGATATATATATATATATATATATATATATATATATATATATATATATATATATATATATATATATATATATATATATATATATATATAAAGAGAGAGAGAGACGATCATCGTACATAGGAGGAAGAATTGTCGTTTCTACACCCGAGATCCTTTTCCTCGCCCCATTCATCGCTACTTAACGTAGTTCCCTATTCCAAGTCTTCTTATATTTATATACATTACATTACGATATATTCCTGTACAAATAACATAATGAATTATCCTGTATATTTTTTTATTGTGGTGTCTGAAGGCTAAATAAATTATTACTGAAGCTAAAAAAAAAGTTTCTTATTTTACCTCGTGGATTATTATCAGTACTTAGATGGCCTAGCATCATAACTTAACAGATAATTTATTAATTACCGTCTATTTAATTTTATTCAAATAAAATCTACCTTTGAACTGGTTCTCTAATCACTGCAAAACATTAAAAGAATGGCCAATAACAAGATAATTGCATGAAATCACTGAAGAATATATATATATATATATATATATATATATATATATATATATATATATATATATATATATATATATATATATATATATATATATATATATATATATATATATATATATATATATATATAAACAAACAAATAAATATAAAATACTATGAAAAGAAATTATGCAGATTAATATAAAGAATCTGTTCAAAAGTACCAAGGATATATAAAAGGTGTTCGAGAAAAAAAAAATTTAGGAAGTGAGAGAACAGAAAAGAGCACGTATTCATTCTTGAATATTCCTATAAAATACATATAAAAGTAAGCATGCTTTGTATCTAATATATAAGTAATACATAGAACAAGAATAGCTTTTCATTATGCCTAAAATAGACCTAGAAATAGCAGAAAGGAATGAATCTTTTCCCGTGCGAGTGTATCGCATACAGAAAAGACTCCTAAAAAGACTTTACAATAGTAAGTTTTCCTCATGAAATAGACACAGGCCACTGCTCCCCAAACAAACAAAGTAAAGCAAAGTAAGACAAAGAACAAACACAAAGAGCAAACAAGAAGAATAGCCTCTTTAAGAAGAGATCTTTTGTTTTTTTTGTTTTTATTTTTTCTGCCCTACTTTTTGCTTCAACGCTATATTTGAGACACTTCCCTACTTACGACACCAAATGCTAGAATTCTTCAGGAATTTTCCGGCAAAATGAGGAACAGTGTTCTACTTCCACCTCATGATTTCATTAAGATAGTTGCAGGCATCAGGTAAAGGGGTTACATACTTACGATAATGGAGGCTCTCCTGATAGATCTCACACCGGATATATGCTCAAGGGAAGAAATTATGTAGGACCACCTAAATTTCGACTGTAAACTGAAAGCTGGCTCTCTCTCTCTCTCTCTCTCTCTCTCTCTCTCTCTCTCTCTCTCTCTCTCTCTCTCTCTCTCTCTCTCTCTCTCTCTCTCTCTCTCTCTCTCTCTCTCTCTCAAATGATGCCAGAAAGTAGGAAGTAAAAAATGCATCATTATTTTTGTAAAAAAAAAAAACAGCATCAATAGATAGCTTTCTCTTGCACTATTTAGGATTTTCTAAAACGAAATCCAGTAGAGTAGGTAAGTGAAAACAACCATTATTTATTGGAGTATGTGTGTATGTGTGTGTATTAACGATGTGTGCATATGTGCATGTGCATATATGTGTTTTTCCTGTCAACTAAACATCACGTGTATATCTATGTTTAGAAATCCATCTAACATCTGTCGGTCTATTCACCCATAACTAATCTATTACTCTATCAGCCTTTCCATCAGCTTTCCACAATGTTAATCTGACTGTTCATCTGCCTGTCAATATTTTGCTAAATTTTCGTCTGCAAATATGTGTATGTTTGTGTGTATGTGTGTGAGTGTGCTTGTTTGTGTGAATCCGTGTCTGTTAATACTGACATGCTCTCTACTGAAACACTTCTCTGTGACCACTCTTCGCCCATTTTCACCTAAAGGTATCACTGATATGCTATTCATTAAGTTTCACTCAGATGTTTTCTTGATTTACTGGCACCTAATTTTACCTAAGTTCCAGTCAATTGCTATTCAGGAAGTGTCATTCAAAAGTTTACTGACTTTAAGTTCACCATCTATCTCCAGACTCCAGAACTCTCTTCCTCCTTCTGTCTTTCCTAATTGTCATGACCTATCATCCTTCAAAATGCAGGTCTGTCATCATCCCAGGGCCTAGTACTCCATATCTCTGGGACCTCTGTACTTTGATTTTTTTTTTTTGTCTGTCGTTTTCCTTTTTGTGACATTGCCTCATCTCTTCCTTGCCCTTAACCTTTGTCTTTTCCTACGTCTTGGTATTCTCTCGTGCCCTGGCCTTTATTGATGAGGGCAGTTTTTGCCTGTCCCGGTGTCACACTCATAAAAAAAAAAACATTTCAAGCTATTCACCAAATGTCACCTAAAATTTTCAGTAGTTGCGATTCGAATGGTTTCAGCCAAAATTTTACAAACAAACTTTTTACCCAGTTCGCCCAAAAGGCTCACCGATTTTATCCTTATAAAGTTTCATGAAAAAATCTTCCGGATTTGCTGTTCATACATTTTCGCCCAAAAGGTTCACTGACTTGAACTTCATAGAGTTTCATTCAAAAAATCTCAAGGATTTCCTGTTCACACAATATCACCCAAATGTTTGATTGAATTGCTTTTTCTTTTTTCCTTTTTAGAATCTCCACCCACGGATGGGTGAAACGAGTCATGGAGGACCCATAGGGCAGTCGGAAGCCGGCACAGGCCCCAACCCCTCACTGTGGTGCCCAGCTACAGCAGTAACCTCCCCAGTAAACAGCTTAAACTCTCTTGCCTGGACGAGGCTTGATCCGTCGACCTCGACGAATGCGAGGCCAGTGCGCTACCACTGTACTAGCCATGAGGCTAAGCATTGTATTGCTTTTTCCCCTATTCACAGCCATCATATTAAGTGATTTAATGTTCAGCCTGTTTCACTCAATAGTTTCAAGGATGTATTATGCACCTAGTTTCAGACAGAAGTTTCAGCGATTTTAAGTTCACCTTGAATAACACAAAGGTTTTAGTGTCTAACTATTCTCTTAGTTTCACTAAACTTTCAGAATTTATGTTTACTGAGGTTCACCAAAATTTTTATCTATTTTTGCTGCTCATTAAGTTTCGCCTCTGGTTTCACTAAGTTTATATTAAACTAAAATCTTATAGTTTTGACAAATATAATCTAATTCTTCTCACAAGGATTTCTGTTTTGTTTTTTGTTTATTTGGGGGGAGGGGGGTTGGTCAATCAAGGATGTCATAAAAACACAAAGAGACAGTAAATTAAAAAAAAAATCAGAATTATATAATTAGAGACATAGAATGATAAAGAATGGACATGGTACAAGGAAAGTTTTGTCTAAAGATAATATTAGATAAAGCTATTATTTTTATTTTATTAATTTAATGCGCCAAGGCGTCAGACAATACATGATCACATAAAAAATCAATGGCAACATAATGCTT
This sequence comes from Halocaridina rubra, assembly GCA_037179515.1. Lineage (NCBI taxonomy): Eukaryota > Metazoa > Arthropoda > Malacostraca > Decapoda > Atyidae > Halocaridina > Halocaridina rubra. The sequence continues at coordinate 22,485 of JAXCGZ010008505.1, forward strand.
CAAATGGATACACAACCAAGAATAGAACATAGTTTACAGGGAGGTGTACACATTGATCAAACATGGCTACATACTAACACACAACTCACAGTATGGCAGCACAAAGTACATTATATACAAAAGAAAAGCTCAGAGAAGCACTAGATAAAGCTAAGCTAAATAAATTTATGCATAGATTATTAGTATAAAAAAAAAGGCTATGGATGCTCGACAAGAAAACAAACACAAAAACGTGATGAAATATATATGATTTTCGAAGCCACTGTCAAACAGAGCTCACAAAAACAGTATTATATATATATATATATATATATATATATATATATATATATATATATATATATATATATATATATATATATATACAAACATGATTATGGAGAACATCAAGACCGAATAGGATGCGTAAAGAAAGAGACAGACAGACAGATATATAGATAACAGATAGCAAGAGAGAGAGAGAGAGAGAGAGAGAGAGAGAGAGAGAGAGAGAGAGAGAGAGAGAGAGAGAGAGAGAGAGAGAGAGAGAGAGAGAGAGAGAGAGAGAGAGAGAGAGAGAGAGAGAGAGAGAGAGAGAGAGAGAGAGAGAGAGAGACAGACAGACAGACAGACAGACAGACAGACAGACTGAGACAGAGACTAAAATATTGAAAATATAAACATGATGCAAACTTAAATACATAAAATAGTCAAAGAGAAATTCGTAAATAAGCGGAGAGGAGAACTGAGAAAAAGAGAAAGAGTGATAGAGAAAAACAGGTCAAGTGGTAAATATAATTACAGGAGAAAAAAAAAGCTGATATGAATAATAAGAAAAGGGAAGCCATGAGTGACCTTGATATACAAAAGGAATGAGAAGGTAAAGCAATAAGAAAAGAACGAGAGAGAAGAATTAAAAGAAGAAGTGAAAGACAATGTAACGAATGGAAGAGTAGAATGAAACGATAACAAAAAGAATAGAATGACACTATAAAATCAATAGAATGACACGATAAAAAGAATAGAATGACACGATAATAAAAATCAATAGTAGGAAGCCGAGAAAGAGGGAAGACAAAAAAGGCGATTGAGAAGGACACGCAGATATGCTCGAGAGAGGAAAATGGAAGAAAAAGAGTATAAAGGAAGAAAAAAAAGAAGATAAAACAAGGCAAGGAAAACAGTCGAGAACAAGAAAAGAATGGAAAAAACAGATGGAAGGAAAGGAAGGTTGGAGGAGAAAAAAGATAAATAGAGAAAGAGGTGATGATGAAATTAATAATGTGAAAAGTGTGAGCATATTTGAAGAAAACGAAGAGGCAAGAAAATCTTAGGGGATATCTATCTATCTATCTATCTATCTATCTATCTATCTATCTATCTATCTATCTATCTATCTATCTATCTATCTATCTATCTATCTATATATATATATATATATATATATATATATATATATATATAATATATATATATATATTAGACTCTAAAGAACGTAAGGAAAGCAAGGAGATGCAAGAGGAGGAGAAGGAGGAGGAGGAGAAGGAGGAGGAGGAGAAGGAGGAGGAGGAGGAGACAAAATACGCTTGGAAGGAAAACTTGAAAAAAATCAAGCTCATGAATTGAATGAGCAAAATAGGCAAGAGATATATGGAAAAGAGGACAGAAGAGGAGTAAAGGAAAATGAGACGAAGAAATGACTCCAGTGATAGAAGAATTACAGAATAAGTAAATGGACACCGAAGACAAGGAGGAAAGAAAACGAATAAGGACGAAATAAAAAATAAAATTAGAAGTGAAAGAGTAAGAAAAGTCTAAGAAAAACGTAAAAGGAAGAGAAGAAAAACAAAGAATCTTAAGGGGGAAATTATATGAAGAGAGAACTCGAGAGTGAGGGCATATTGACCCAAAAAAAAAATTAGTAGGAGGGGGACGATAAGGAGGACCGGGGAGAGGATGATGAGGAGGAGGAAGAGGAGGAAGAAGAAGAAGGAGAAGAGGACTTTCGGCTAGGCAAATACCGCCCCCTTCTCAAACAAGCGTAGTAGGTCAGCAATGCTTGGTGAAATTCAATTAGAAAGGAGTACACCAGAAAACGTTTCATTTCTCTGTCACTCTTTGGAGAGATAGAAGTGACAAAAACGACAGAGAGAGAGAGAGAGAGAGAGAGAGAGAGAGAGAGGAGAGAGAGAGAGAGAGAGAGAGAGAGAGAGAGAGAGAGAGAGAGAGAGAGAGAGAGAGAGAGAGAGAGGAGAGAGAGAGAGAGAGAGAGAGAGAGGAATCATATCATTCAATTTATAAAACTGCATCAATTTCTCAGTTACTACAAGTCTATAAAGTTCTTATCCGTCCCAGCTTAGAATACTACTCTCACATCTGGGATGTTTCCTCTTACACTTATCTCGATTCTCTCTCTCCTCGCCGCAAAGTATCATCTTTTTCTCTTTTCTATCTTTACTACTTCCATCGCTGATCTGCTGAGTTGAAGAGTTACATCCCTCCTCCGCTAGTGAGGTCATGTAACGCACGCAAAGCCT
>JAXCGZ010008506.1:0-12500 GCA_037179515.1 Halocaridina rubra
CTGTGAAAAAGAGTTAAATTTTAATTCCGCCTCTTGAAGGTGTTGAAGATAAGGTTGCTTCACGTACCATCATCAAGCCCATACCAACTCAACAGTTATAATGAGCACACCACTTTATTTGAGAAACCTTCGGAGGAATCAGCGATACAATGAACTCGAAGGAGACAATAAACTTTCATAGATGTGTCTTGTACCATGAACTAGAAGGAGAGAATAAATTTTCATAGTATTTCTGCTTCCCCCAAAATAACAATCCCTGTATCCCCCCCTTTTTTTCATTTTGATTCAACAACATATTAATACATTTTTGACATTTTTCTTCCATTTTGTTTTAAGTAATTTGCCTTACTTACGTGTTCCGTCGTCTTAGTCATTGTCTTATTGTTACATTCTACTTCGTTTCAGACCTCAGTAATAGCGAGATTGATAGTGTGTGTGTGATTACCTAATTGTGATTACCTAATTGTGTTTACGGGAAAGAGCCCAAAGCTCGTATCTTCCCGTCTCCTGATCGGTTCCATTTTTAGACTTAGTGATACTTATCATACCTGTCCTTAAAACTATGGATTGAGATAGCATTAACTACCTCCTCGCTTAGCGAATTCCAATTATCAACTACTCTTACACTGAAAAAGTATTTCCTTACATCCTGCAAACAAGTTTTCTTACGAAGCTTCAAACTATGACCTCTAGTTCTAGAGCCAGCCATATCGAAATATCGATCCCTATCCACTCTATCATAACCATGAAGGAATTTAAAGACTGTCACCATATCCCCCCTTACTCTTCTAGCTTCGAGTGATGGCAAGTCTAATTCCCTCAGCCTCTCATCATAACCGAGATTGCGTATTTCTGGCACCAGTTTCGTGGCATGTCTTTGAACTTTTTCAAGCTTAGCTATGTGCTTTTTCAAGTGCGGATTCCAAAAGGGGGCTGCATATTCGAGTTTTGGCCTCACATAGGTTACATAAATATTTCTGAACATTTCCTTGTCCATGTGCCTGAAGGCTACCCTTACATTTGATAAGAATGCATATGCTGCCCTTACTACGCCATTTATATGTATTTCTGGAGACAAATCTGCCAGTATGTTTACTCCTAGATCTCTCTCATTTTCTGTCTCTTGAAGTTGTACTCCAGCCACCGAGTAGTCAAGCTTGGGCCTTCTTGCACTTGTACCCATTCTCATTACCTTACATTTTGAGGTATTGAATTTCATTAGCCACTTTTCTGACCACTCATGCAGATTATTTAGATCCTCCTGAAGTTCTCTACCATTGTTCTCGTTTTTTACTTTCTTCACAATCTTTGCATCATCTGCAAGCATATTCATGAATGAATTTACAGACTCTGGTAGGTCATTTACATATACAAGGAACAAAAGTGGCCCTAAAACTGAACCCTGTGGAACTCCACTACTAACTCTTCTCCATTCAGACACTGAGTGTCTTACTCTAACCCTCTGTTCCCTTCCTTCTAAGTAAGTTTTTATCCATTCCAAGACATTTCCACCTATTCTAGCCATTGATTGCAGCTTCCTAATAAGTCTCCCATGTGGAACAGTGTCAAACGCTTTCTGGAAGTCTAGGAATATGCAATCTGCCCAGCCCTCTCTTTCCTGTAAGATTTGGCTTACCTCATCATAAAATTCTAATAAGTTTGTTACTGTTGATCTTCCTTCTCTGAAGCCATGTTGCCTCACTGACAAAAAGTTGAAGGATTCCAAGTGAAGAGAGATATGTTTCCTTAGTAGTTTCTCCATAAGTTTGCAAACTATGCTGGTCAAGGAAACTGGTCTATAGTTCAGAGCCGTATCCCTCCTTCCCTTTTTGAAGATAGGTATCACATTTGCTTGTTTCCAGCATCTTGGAATCTCCCCCGACTCCAGTGACTCCTTAAATATGATACTTAGTGCCACTGATATTGTGTTTGCGCATTTTTTAAGCACATGAGGGGATATGTCATCAGGACCTGTAGCTTTATGAACATCTAAATCCATCAGCGCTTTGCATACCTCTGTGGCTGTAAGGTTGATGTTCTCTAATACCGGCCCTTGAGCTTCTATCACTGCAATCTGAGGGGGTGGGGTATTTTCTACTGTAAATACTGACTGAAACTCCTTGTTCAATTCTTTGCAGATCTCTTCGTCCGTCTCAGTGATGCTTCCATCCGCTCTCTTTAGCCTTAAAACCTGTTCTTTTACCTTCAGTTTTCCTCTGATAAAGCTGTGGAAAAGCTTGGGATTTTCTTTAGCCTTCCTGGTGATGTCCCTCTCATAATCTCTCTCTGCCTCTCTCCTTTTACTTAGGTAGTCATTTCTTGCTCTTTTGTAGGTTTGCCAGGCATTTATGTTTTTTCTCCTCCTATACCTTTTCCAGCATTTGTCTCTCCACTCCTTAGCTCTTTTACACCCATTATCGAACCATTTCTCTCTGGCATGAATTACACCTACTTTGGTGACAGGTATGCAGCAATCTACTATCTTCCCATATTTCTCACAAAAGATGTCATACATTTCTTGTACAGATTTGTTGTAAAATAAGGTTCTCCAGTCAATAACTGCAAAAAGCTCATTCATTTTGATGTAATCTCCTTTCGGATAGTTCCTCCTCATGTCCTCAGTGCCTCTACTCTCAGGAAGAATGTCTTCAATGATATACTCCATCAACAACACACAGTGGTCACTCTTTCCAATTGGTGGTTCATACTCAATATTTTCAATATCCAACACATTATCTGTGAACACCAGATCAAGTAGTGATGGCTCATCCCCACCCCTGGCTCTTGTTGGTTCCATTACATGTTGGTGTAGGAAATTCCCTTGTACGCAATCTAGGAATCTTGCCCCAAATGAGTCCTCACCACTGTGTGGGTCAAGATTTATCCAATCTATCTCTTTATGATTAAAGTCTCCCATAATCAAAATCCTACATTTTTTCTCCCGCGCCATGTTAACAACTGAGTTTATGACTTCAATTGTACCTATATGACTTTCCTCATAAATTTCAAGCCTATTTTGGTTCCTTGGTGGGTTGTATACAACAGTTATTATAATGCTCACTGACCCAGTATTTATGCGAGCAACAAGAAATTCCCTGAACTCACATTCTATAGCCAAGTTTATTTCTTCAACTTGAATCCTCTCACTTATGAGCAGTGCTATCCCTCCACCAGTCCTCTCAGATCTTTCGACCCTTAGTATTCTGAAGCCCTTAGGAAAAACTGTGACACTGTTTATGTCCTCACTCAACTTAGTCTCTGTAATTGCTACTATATCTGCCTTACTGTTGTGAATCCTATCTTTTAATTCTACTGCCTTACCAGCTAATCCATCAGCATTTGTGTATAACAATCTTAATGAGGCCCCATCCCCTGATCTTCTGTCATTATCTTCTTTATCTCCCCTTTGTCTGGAAGTATTCTGTAACAAAAATTTTTCTTCTCTTCTTCATTTCTTTCATCGTTTAACCTTCTTGCCTCTTGCAACAAGTTTTTGATCTTTCCCATCTCTTCCTGTGTTCTGTATCGTCTAATGAACACTTCTTTGCATTCTTGAAGGTCTTTTAGACTTTTTTTTCTCAACAATATTTCCCTACATGTCTCCCCTCTCTCAAAGGTTACTTTTGTTGGTCTCGGGTGTGTGTGTGTGTGTGTGTGTGTGTGTGTGTGTGTGTGTGTGTGTGTGTGTGTGTGTGTGTGTGTGTGTGTGTGTGTGTCTTCAAGACGTTTCTTGCAAATAACAAACGAATGCAAAAATATAATGAGTAAATTAAAATTAAAAAAATAACTTCAATAAGAGTAAAATCAACAGTGGACATACCTACATATACTTATTCTATATATAAAAATTATCAGTTGAATACATTGGAAATCAATAATCGCTAAATATAATATATTAAAAATGCTTACATAGAAATAAATACCTTTAGTTTATCAAGGTCACCGATATTGGCTCAGATCAATAAGAGAGTTATAATATATAAATGAAATTCAATAGTAATAAGTCAGATGCTACATTAATATTTGTAATATCTATCTATCTATCTATCTATCTATATATATATATATATATATATATATATATATATATATATATATATATATATACATACATACATATTTATTTATTTAATTATTTATTTATTTATTTATTTATTTATTTATTTATTTATTTATTTTTATTATTTTTTATTTTATTTTTTTTTAATAAAAAATAACACTTGAGCATGAAAACGTGAGAGAAATAAAGCACGTCTTTTCTTAAAGTCATTTTGTTTTTGGACATATAATTAAAATATAGCCAAGAATAAAACCCCCCAAAAAGGAGACATTAACCACAAATATTATTTTTTCATAAATGAAAAGTAAAACCAACTATAAAATAGGTTTACTTATCTTCTGATGAATAGAAAGATTGAATATATAAAAAACAAACAAACAAACATTCAAAAGCGATAGCGGAAAATCGCTTTGTTCAAATAATATATATATATATATATATATATATATATATATATATATATATATATATATATATATATATATATATATATATATATATATATATATATATATATATATATATATATATATATATATATATATATAATGTATCAAGAACGAACCCACAACAAAAACAGACCATTTGTATTTTGAAGTTAACTTTTCCTTGCATAATTAGAATAATACTCGATAACAGACCGAAAAGGAAATTAAAAAGCTCTTCTGGCCATCAGTTTCACTTGTTAAAGCTAAAACATCACCAACGAACAAAACGAGAAAATATCCCTTTCCTACCACAAGTGACTTGGTTTTTTATTAAATGAAGACGCATGTAAATAAATAGATAAATAATACATACATACATACATACATACATACATACATACATACATACATACATACATATATAAATACATACACACATCCATCCATCCATTACATACGTACATACATACATACATACATACAATTATAAATACATACATACATACATACATACATACATACATACATACATACATACATACATACATAAACACATACATACATACATACATACTCACACGTATATGTAGATAAAATAATTAAATTAAACAGCAACGCTGACCATGGACATGGGAATAAATCTCCTCTCACCTATAAAAAATATTCACTTTTTAAAAGAATTTGCAAAATAACCCATGAACACTTACCCAAATCGTCACTGATACTCAATCTTTCCTTCATAGCCACATGTTTTTATATGAATAAAGAATAAATGCGTGGAGGCTTTTCAATAACAAATAAAAAAAATGAAACAATCCTCTTTCATGCAAATCTTCTTGTTAATATACCAATATATTAAACATAAAACATTATCAACAAACCAAAATAAGTATTATCATCAAACCCCATAAATGAAAAAAAAACTCATTTGTTTTTTTCTAAGTTCTTTCTTCTTAAGATTCTCACATTTCTACTTTTTAGTTCTCAGATGTGTGTCCACTTGTTCTCTCCGGTATCATTCTATTCTGTAACTTCACTTGTTTTTTTGCATTTCAAGTTCCCAGAAGGAACGTGCCTACCTATTCTTCCCGTAATCATAAGTTCATTCGTTTTTCTTTTCATGTTCATTCTATTCAGTAGGTTCACTTGTTTGGAGTCGTGCATTTTAAGTTGTCAAAAGGAATGCACGTGTCTCTCTAGCTGTTCTCTCCGTGATCTTTCTCCAGGTTGCAGGCTTGGCTTCACCTATCTTCAGAGCGCTCTGCTTAGTCACTAATCTCTTAGTTTTGTCCTGGATTATGAGCTTTAAGCGTAGAATGTTAAACTCCAAGCCTTTCGCGAGGTGGATATATATATATATATATATATATATATATATATATATAATATATTATATATATATATATATATATATATATATAATATATATATATATATATATATATATATATATATATATATATAAATATATATATATATATATATATATATATATATATATATATATATATATATATATATATATATATATATATATATATATATATATATATATATATATATATATATATATATATATATATATATATATATATATATATATATATATATATATATATATATATATATATATATATATATATATATATATATATATATATATATATATATATATATATATATATATATATATATATATATATATATATATATATATATATATATATATATATATATATATATATATATATATATATATATATATATATATATATATATATATATATATATATATATATATATATATATATATATATATATATATATATATATTACATATATATATATATATATATATATATATATATATATATATATATATATATATATATATATATATATATATATATATATGTGTGTGTGTGTGTGTGTGTGTGTGTGTGTGTGTGTGTGTGTGTGTGTGTGTGTGTGTGTGTGTGTGTGTGTGTGTGTGTGTGTGTGTGTGTGTAATTTTATTTTGATCTTAATTTTAGTTTTGTGTCTCATTTGGATCAATTGAGGTACCAAATGTTTTTATTTTTAATTATGCACGTTTTCTTGCCAATAATAATAATAATAATAATAATAATAATAATAATAATAATAATAATAATAATAATAATAATAATGATGACAGTAAAATTAATAATAATAATGATGACAGTAAAATTAATAATAATAATAATAATAATAATAATAATAATAATAATAATAATAATAATAATAATAATAATAATAATAATAATCATATTATTATTATTATTAATATTATTATTATTATTATTATTATTATTATTATTATTATTATTATTATTATTATTATTATTATTATTATTATTATTTGTAGTAGTGGTAGTAGTAATAGTAGTAGCAGTAGTAGTCGTAATAATAGTAGTAGTGATTTTATTTCCAAGTGTTTTTTAATATCTTAAAGACCTGTATTTGGTTGTCGAACACGGAACGTGTTCGACAACCAAATACCCCGTTCACACGTTCGAACATCACTTCAAACACTTGTCTGTCGAACCGCGTTCGACGAACCGTTTGACCGTGTAAACTCCCCTTAATACAGCCGCAAAGTTCAATTCTCCACTTTAGGGAGTGAAACAAACTATTTGCATAAAAATGCTCAAGGATTTTTCTTAATGTTGTACATTGCGATCATTTTTTTTTTATTATCAGCAAGCAGTGTGTATTGTATATGAAGTAGTTGATTATATCGTTTTGCCGGAAAAACTAAAAAAACAAAAGTATAAGAAATCTTAAGTTTTAATTAAAATTTCCACTCGTTTTTCTCCGTATGGAACTGAGCAAAATTAACCCTATGAGTTTATAGGTTATGCAAGGAGAAAAAAAATAAAATTACTTATAAAACTGAAATCTTGACTGTTTTTAATTCCCTGTACCAGTCATTTTTATCCTTATGAAATTCAGCTACGTTTTTTTAAGCTTCCTGGTTTCACATTATTTTAAAAATGGTATATCTGCTGGCTTAATTGCACTTTAATTACTCGCTGGCTTGTTAAAGTTGGGTGCCTTTTTTAGGGCTTCTAAATTACTTAAGAGGTGCTCTCTTGCTCTCACTTATACTTCATGAGGGGTGCTGTAGTGCTAGTGACATTGTTCATGATTTTGCATTAAGTTTCGTCTTTTTCATTTAATACTTTTATGTGTTAAGTAATTTACTCTTCTTTTACTGGAGTAATAGGTACGTGTATGCACACACATTAATACTCACCATCACTCACGCATTCACAAATAACCACACACACACACACACACACACACACACACCACACACACACACACACACACACACACACACACACACACACACACACACACACACACACACACACACACACACAAGAAGATAAAAACAAACAGCTGAATGACAACCTAAAGGAATTAGATGTTAGTTCACTGCTCTCTTCTGAGAGAGACGAGATTGCTGCTTGGAATGTTCAGATTAAGGAAAACATTGAACAGTTCAGAAAAGAGTTCCAGGAGCTGAATATGGAAAATGATGCCATGAAAACGTCCTTTGCTGATGCACTAAAGGGGAATGTGGCAGTAAAAGAGGCTGTAAAGGTGGTGGCACTGGAAAACATACAAACAGTTGACTATAAAGAGACAGTAATCGAAAAAATGAAAGACGTTGTGATGGAAAGGGCAAACCCACTCATCAGACAGGCACTTGATAAGGAGAAGACAGTGGTAATCTCAGGCATAAGTGAATCCCAGGAGCCAACATGGCAGGGGAGACTTGAAGAAAATAAAGCTAGCGTTGTAGACCTGATAAGAAAGCTTGGAGTAGTATGTGGTCCTGAGGATATTGTAAACATACACCAACTAGGTAAATATTCGAGGGAAGGAAAGCCGAGACCAACAAAAGTAACCTTTGAGAGAGGGGAAACATGTAGGGAAATATTGTTGAGAAAAAAAAGTCTAAAAGACCTTCAAGAATGCAAAGAAGTGTTCATTAGACGATACAGAACACAGGAAGAGATGGGAAAGATCTTTTTTTTTTTTTTTTTTAGATTCTCCACCCACGGATGGGTGGAACGGGTCATGGAGGACCCATAGGGTGGTCGCCAACCGGCACAGGCCCCAACCCCCCACTGTGGTGACCAGCCACAGCAGTAATCTCCCCAGTAAACAGCTTAAACTCTCTTGCCTGGACGAGGCGCGATCCGTCGACCTCGCGAATGCGAGGCCAGCGCGTTACCACTGTACTAGCCAGGAGGCTGGGAAAGATCAAAAACTTGTTGCAAGAGGCAAGAAGGTTAAATGATGAAAGAAATGAAGAAGAGAAGAAAAATTTTCGTTACAGAATACTTCCAGACAAAGGGGAGATAAAGAAGATAATGACAGAAGATCAGGGGATGGGGCCTCATTAAGATTGTTATACACAAATGCTGATGGATTAGCTGGTAAGGCAGTAGAATTAAAAGATAGGATTCACAACAGTAAGGCAGATATAGTAGCAATTACAGAGACTAAGTTGAGTGAGGACATAAACAGTGTCACAGTTTTTCCTAAGGGCTTCAGAATACTAAGGGTTGAAAGATCGGAGAGGACTGGTGGAGGGATAGCACTGCTCATAAGTGAGAGGATTCAAGTTGAAGAAATAAACTTGGCTATAGAAAGTGAGTTCAGGGAATTTCTTGTTGCTCGCATAAATACTGGGTCAGAGAGCATTATAATAACTGTTGTATACAACCCACCAAGGAACCAAAATAGGCTTGAAATTTATGAGGAAAGTCATATAGGTACTATTGAAGTCATAAACTCAGTTGTTAACATGGCACGGGAGAAAAAATGTAGGATTTTGATTATGGGAGACTTTAATCATAAAGAGATAGATTGGATAAATCTTGACCCACACAGTGGTGAGGACTCATTCGGGGCAAGATTCCTAGATTGCGTACAAGGGAATTTCCTACACCAACATGTAATGGAACCAACAAGAGCCAGGGGTGGGGATGAACCATCACTACTTGATCTAGTGTTCACAGATAATGTGCTGGATATTGAAAATATTGAGTATGAACCACCAATTGGAAAGAGTGACCACTGTGTGTTGTTGATGGAGTATATCATTGAAGACATTCTTCCTGAGAGTAGAGGCACTGAGGACATGAGGAGGAACTATCGGAAAGGAGATTACATCAAAATGAATGAGCTTTTTGCAGTTATTGACTGGAGAACCTTATTTTACAACAAATCTGTACAAGAAATGTATGACATCTTTTGTGAGAAATATGGGAAGATAGTAGATTGCTGCATACCTGTCACCAAAGTAGGTGTAATTCATGCCAGAGAGAAATGGTTCGATAATGGGTGTAAAAGGGCTAAGGAGTGGAGAGACAAATGCTGGAAAAGGTATAGGAGGAGAAAAAACATAAATGCCTGGCAAACCTACAAAAGAGCAAGAAATGACTACCTAAGTAAAAGGAGAGAGGCAGAGAGAGATTATGAGAGGGACATCACCAGGAAGGCTAAAGAAAATCCCAAGCTTTTCCACAGCTTTATCAGAGGAAAACTGAAGGTAAAAGAACAGGTTTTAAGGCTAAAGAGAGCGGATGGAAGCATCACTGAGACGGACGAAGAGATCTGCAAAGAATTGAACAAGGAGTTTCAGTCAGTATTTACAGTAGAAAATACCCCACCCCCTCAGATTGCAGTGATAGAAGCTCAAGGGCCGGTATTAGAGAACATCAACCTTACAGCCACAGAGGTATGCAAAGCGCTGATGGATTTAGATGTTCATAAAGCTACAGGTCCTGATGACATATCCCCTCATGTGCTTAAAAAATGCGCAAACACAATATCAGTGGCACTAAGTATCATATTTAAGGAGTCACTGGAGTCGGGGGAGATTCCAAGATGCTGGAAACAAGCAAATGTGATACCTATCTTCAAAAAGGGAAGGAGGGATACGGCTCTGAACTATAGACCAGTTTCCTTGACCAGCATAGTTTGCAAAGTTATGGAGAAACTACTAAGGAAACATATCTCTCTTCACTTGGAATCCTTCAACTTTTTGTCAGTGAGGCAACATGGCTTCAGAGAAGGAAGATCAACAGTAACAAACTTATTAGAATTTTATGATGAGGTAAGCCAAATCTTACAGGAAAGAGAGGGCTGGGCAGATTGCATATTCCTAGACTTCCAGAAAGCGTTTGACACTGTTCCACATGGGAGACTTATTAGGAAGCTGCAATCAATGGCTAGAATAGGTGGAAATGTCTTGGAATGGATAAAAACTTACTTAGAAGGAAGGGAACAGAGGGTTAGAGTAAGACACTCGGTGTCTGAATGGAGAAGAGTTAGTAGTGGAGTTCCACAGGGTTCAGTTTTAGGGCCACTTTTGTTCCTTGTATATGTAAATGACCTACCAGAGTGTGTAAATTCATTCATGAATATGTTTGCAGATGATGCAAAGATTGTGAAGAAAGTAAAAAACGAGAAAAATGGTAGAGAACTTCAGGAGGATCTAAATAATCTGCATGAGTGGTCAGAAAAGTGGCTAATGAAATTCAATACCTCAAAATGTAAGGTAATGAGAATGGGTACAAGTGCAAGAAGGCCCAAGCTTGACTACTCGGTGGCTGGAGTACAACTTCAAGAGACAGAAAATGAGAGAGATCTAGGAGTAAACATACTGGCAGATTTGTCTCCAGAAATACACATAAATGGCATAGTAAGGGCAGCATATGCATTCTTATCAAATGTAAGGGTAGCCTTCAGGCACATTGACAAGGAAATGTTCAGAAATATTTATGTAACCTATGTGAGGCCAAAACTCGAATATGCAGCCCCCTTTTGGAATCCGCACTTGAAAAAGCACATAGCTAAGCTTGAAAAAGTTCAAAGACATGCCACGAAACTGGTGCCAGAAATACGCAATCTCGGTTATGATGAGAGGCTGAGGGAATTAGACTTGCCATCACTCGAAGCTAGAAGAGTAAGGGGGGATATGGTGACAGTCTTTAAATTCCTTCATGGTTATGATAGAGTGGATAGGGATCGATATTTCGATATGGCTGGCTCTAGAACTAGAGGTCATAGTTTGAAGCTTGGTAAGAAAACTTGTTTGCAGGATGTAAGGAAATACTTTTTCAGTGTAAGAGTAGTTGATAATTGGAATTGGCTAAGCGAGGAGGTAGTTAATGCTATCTCAATTCATAGTTTTAAGGACAGGTACGATAAGTATCACTAAGTCTAAAATGGAACCGTTGAGGAGACGGGAAGATACGAGCTTTGGGCTCTTTCCCGTAAACACAATTAGGTAATCAATTAGGTAATCACACATATATATATAAAGAGATTTTGTGGAATTTGATTGATTGGTTTTTCATGCAATGACTGTAGTCTGTGCGTGATTATGTGTGTATACGCGTGTGTTGGTGTTTTATTCTTGTCATTATTTGTATTTTCAGTGAAGTGGGATTGTTGGCTATCTTTGTTTTAGCTTCCTTTGTATATATTTAAATTCAGTTGTATGAAATATTCTTTCATGTCTCGTTTGCTTGTTTTTGACTAGATATTTTTTATATAAGATTTTTCAGCTTTTTCTCGACGTATAATGTACGAGAGAGTTGCCTTCCTGGCCTGAGTTCCGAAGCGGAGGATTTTTACAATCTCTCATATTTGAGCAGCCGAAATATGCCTCATATATTAAGCTTAACCTCTCGTAGTGGAATATTAAGCCTTCCCCATCCCGCTATTTATGACCTGAGTTTTCTTGACCCCCACCAGAATAAATTGAATATTTTGAATAGCTAATTCGAGTATTTTCACCCTCTTACCCTTTCTCCCCTTGGCGTTGTCTTGGACTAACTCTTGACTCTGCGTCTTTCATTCCCCATCGTATTTTAGAGTCACCCTCTGATCCCCTATCTCCCTCTCTCACCATAATCATACTTTACATGATCCTTATAGGCTATGTCTCCTTTGCCCCAGCCTCA
>JAXCGZ010008506.1:17500-25000 GCA_037179515.1 Halocaridina rubra
ATAATAATAATAATAATAATAATAATAATAATAATAATAATAATAATAATATCAAGAAGAAGAAGAAGAAGAAAAGAAGAAAAAAAAGTTAATGAAAACTTAGATTAAGAAAAAGGAGACTTAAAATGAAGGGAAGTAGTTCTAGCAAGAAGAAGAAGAAGAAGAAGAAGAAGAAGAAGAAGAAGAAGAAGAAGAAGAAGAAGAAGAAGAAGAAGGAATAGCTTTAAAATATCTTTGGACTAGAAACTAGAACCTATAGAGAACCGGATGAGCAGCTCGAAAAAGAATACATACAGGAAGAAACACGTGCAACATAAACCGGAATTAAGGAAGAAATATAATAGGAATATGGCCACCTGCTCTTCTGTTCTGGTAGGAGAATAGGCGCAGGAAGAAGAGAAAGGTAAAAGAGGAGAGGAAAAATAAAGAGATAAGGAAGAAAAAATAAGGAAGAGTGGGAGACGAAAGAGGAATAAGGGAAGAATAATGAAAGATTTTTATAAAGGGAAGAAGAGTAAGAAAAGGGTGATAAGAGGGATAAGATTAATAAAAAAAAAAATGGATGGAGAAAAAGGATAAGGAAGGGAATGAGTACAGTAGAAGAGAAGAACACTGTAGAACGAGGTTCAGGAAGCATCAGAAGAAAAGAGAAACATATAAAAATATTTGAGAAAGAATATAAAAAATCGAAAACAAGGAAATTGCTGAGCAGAATAGAATGGAAAAGAAGAAAAAGAATTGTAAAGAAGTTCGTGAAGCAGACGATGACGACGACCAGAACAAGAAAGAAAAGACTCTAGACAAGTAGGAAAAGAAGAGATGAAGACGACGACGACGGAAGAAGAAGAAGAAGAAGAAGAAGAAGAAGAAGAAGAAGAAGAGAAGAAGAAGAAGAAGAAGAAGAAGAAGAAGAAGAAGAAGAGAGAAGAAGAAGAAGATATTCCAGGAAAAGGAAGAAACATCAGGAAAAAATATCTGAAGAAGAAGAAGAAGAAGAAGCTGCATGAGTGAAAAAGAATAAAAAATGCAGCATTGTCCCAAGATATAATATTAAACTTGGGGATCTCTGCTGCTTCACCACAGGAGAGAGAGAGAGGACGGCCAATTTTAAGAATTTATAAAATCTCCAGGATATTGTACAAGATTTTTATTAAAAAAGGACTTTCCAACACAGAATTAAAAAAGATATAAAAAAAGGTTTTATTTATTTTATTATTTTACTTTTGTTTTTAAACGATGCTATTCATTTGACCTCAAGCTTTGAATATACATGAAGAGAGAGACTCCTTCATTTTAAACTTCAACAAGATGCTCCCTCCCTCTGATCCCTCTTCCCCTCCCTCCATCGTTCCTCCTCAGAGAGTTTTCTGGAATGGGAATTGATTTAGAAAACGGTTCCAGTATATTTTTTTTTGCCATATTACTCCCTTTGTCTTTCCCTCTATGCTTCTCTCCTCCCCCAGAGAGAGTTTTTGACGTGGGAATGATTCAAGAATTTTCTTGCGATAATACTCCCTTTTTTCCTCCCTCTGACCCTCCTTTCTCCCTCATTCCTTCTTAATTCCTAAGTGTACGGCCACACGAAATGCAATTTGCAAAGCATATAACGTTCATTGCAACTGCACCCATAGAGAGAATGCTTATTATTTTATGAATGTTCTTAAGTAGCAGCTGAAGGACAAGGCAGAATGAAGAGAAGGATAAAATATAAAAGAAAAATTGACAAGCAGAAAGAATAGTCACAGTAATGACAAGGAGGAAAAATAGTCAGCGTAATGAGGACTTAGATATATGATAACCCCCTGAGATGCCAATAAATCGTATTTTTTTTTTTTAAGAAAGGTCATAAAAGTTAGAAAAGACAGAAGCAGGAAGAGAGTTCCAGAGTCTGGAAGTAGAAGGAGAGAAGCAGTCAATGTACCTACCTATCCACAAGCTACAAATCTCTACACAGGACCTTTGCGTTGAGGCCGCTTGGCGTGCGTTAGGTGTGAGATGCTTAAAACCCATCTCTATCTTTCCATATTACTTCCTCTATCGCTCACTTCCTTTCTCTTGTCTTACCCTCATGCCATGTCTTCCCTCCCTACCTCTTTCCATCTACCATCTTTAGCGGGCAATTTGCAGTTAGGAATTGATAAGAAAAAAATGACTTTACCGGTCACATTACTCACTTTTTTTCCTCCCTCTCTCCCACATTCCCTCCAAACTCCTTGTCTTTGCCTCTCTTTATTCTTTTTTTCCTTAGTTTCTCGAGTATTCTGAATTGAGAAGCGATGAAATGATATTTTTGCCATAATACTGTATTTTCCCCTCTGTTCTCTAATCCCTCCTTTATTTTCACCATCTCTCCTTTAATAGCTTCCTTCCACTTACTTTTCCATCGTTTTTTTCAAACATAATTTTCAAGTCATAATTTAAAAAAAAGGGTTATTACCTCCACTATCCCTTCTCTGTTTCCTTTCCTTATATCATCCTTCTTTCCCTCCAACATTCCTTTCATTCTTTCTTCCTGTCATCCTTCCTTTCCTCCTATGTTCCTTCGTATCTTTTTAACATCCTGCTGGCTAGTACAGTGGTAACGCGCTGGCTTCGCATTCACGACCAGGTCGAAAGATCGGTTCCCGTCCAATACCGAGAGTTTAAGCTGTTTCCTGGCAGGTACTGCTGTGGTTGGGCACCACAGTCGGGGGTTGGGGCATGCCCCGACTGACGAATACCCATTGTATTGTAATGGAAATAAAGGTCTATTATTATTATTTTATCTTTTTCTCACTCCTGCCTTCTATCTGCCCCTATGTGTCTGTCTGTCCCTCCCTGACTTCCACCTTCGTTTTTGTCCTTCCCTCCTATTTAACTACCATAACCCTTCCCATCCATTTTTCCTTCCCTATGCCCTACCATTTTTCCTCCCCACCTACTCCTCCCTTCTACTAATTTTCCTTCCCTTCCCAACTTTTACCCTTTTTCCTCTTCTTGCCTTTTTCCAAACCCTTTGAAATCCTTCACTCCCTCACTCTTCCTTCCTTCCTTCCTTCCTTCCATCCTTCTCTTCAGCTTATTTTTCTTCTTTCTTACCATCTTTCCTTCGACACTCTTACCTTCCTTGCACTCTCATTCTGTCATTCCCTCTCTCCAATACTCCTTCCTTCTTTTTACTCTCATTCTGTCATTCCCTCTCTCTCTCTATTCGTCCTCCTCCCTTCCTCTCCATCTCTGCTCCCTCCCTTTTATCTTCTTTTTCCTTCTTTAATTCCTTCCAACCTTCTCTCTATCCTTTACTCCCTCACTCTTACCATCTTTCCTTCTCTCTTACTTCCCTTTTTCCTCTTGCTTCTCTCTCTCTTCCTTCCTTCTCATTCAATCGTACCTTTCTCCTTCTTCCTCAGACAGTATCTTAGAAGAAGTAATTGATAAAAAGTCAATATATACCTTACTCTATTGCTGTTTCCCAATATAACCCATTTTTTTTGTCTAATTGAATATTTAATTAAGTTGCGCATTTATTTAAAATTTTCAATTAAGTTGCTCATATCCTTTTTTTTCTTATTTATTTATGTGTGTATTTACGTATGTTTATACATTTGTTTATTTAGTTACTTATGTGTTTTATTGTCTGTAAATACATATGGACTTTCATCATATCGTATTTAAATATTTTTTTGTTACATAAACAATATATTTTTTTAGAAGGTGTAGTCTTTTAACATATGTTAATTGTTAATATTCATTGAAATAAGATCTATGCATATATTACTGTGGTTAGTGATGGATTTTCGAATGAGAGAGAGAGAGAGAGAGAGAGAGAGAGAGAGAGAGAGAGAGAGAGAGAGAGAGAGAGAGAGAGAGAGAGAGAGAGAGAGAGAGAGAGAGAGAGAGAGAGAGAGAGGAGAGAGAGAGAGAGAGAGAGAGAGAGGTTACTAGGTTTGTTTAGATGCACTTATTTTTGTAAGAACTCCAGAATAAATTTTTTACCATATCATAGTTTGAGCAATTAGAATAAAAACATCCTATTTAAGTATAAATAAATAACAGATTGTTTAATAGTAAAAAATAAAGAATTGTAGCTAGGACCATAAGGCCATTGTCTACCATCCAGGAGTTCCCGTGTTCAACTCCCTAGGATGATTCGTGCAGCTTCTCTTTGTCTGAAACATCACAGGCTAAATAGAGGATAGTGGTGTCCCGTGTGTGGTATAATATCTTGTGAGCTCAACTTTCTCAATAGACGTTGGGTAATCGGTGATGGAACCGTGTTCTCACAAGCTTGGTATAGCCTTTTCCAAAATGATAAAAAATGTCTGTTTGCAGCACCTGTTTAAGAAAAATAAATATGATTTACATTTACATCCCAATCCTGCCACTGGTGGAGTAAGCTGTCTCAAGTCAGTGCCGGTCCCATTCCAGGTTCAATGGAGAGAATTGATGTTATTAGGCCCTCCGACCATAAAACTACCAAAATAAACCACAAGTCTGCAAGAGGCTGGCTAAAAACTGCGACCCAAAATCTACGGCAGAAAAGTTGATGATAAGGAAGGAGAAACTGTTTTAGATCTTCGTGTGTTCATACTATATTCAGACATTAATAGTCAGTCATAGTCATAGTCAGTCATAGATTTTATTGCCAAATATTTAGAATACATACATGGATAAATATGTACATTATATTCAGAGGCACTAGCCTGCTGAGCAAGAGCTCCTTGGCAGGCAGTTTAATAAACGTTTCACATAATTTAAAGTATGACGGCAATAGTTAACAAAAGCTCCAATATAGCAATTTCATACTTATCTTGTAATAAAACAAAACAGTAGCCTGACCTTAACCTGGACATAATGATACACCACATGAAGCTGATGGATCCATAGAGGATCATCATCCAAAGTTTTTTTTTTAAATTGTGTAAACTCAAGGCTTTGAACGCCTGTGAAGTCTGCAACAGATACCTCAACCGCGGTGGTCTTGGTTTCTAAAGAAACCAAGACCACCGCGGTTGAGGTATCTGTTGCAGACTTCACAGGCGTTCAAAGCCTTGAGTTTACACAATTCAAAGCCTTGAGTTTACACAATTTAAAAACAAAACTTTGGATGATGATCCTCTATGGATCCATCACTTTGATGTGGTGGGGAATCTTGTTGATCCTATGACTCCTTCACCAAAGCATTCGGATGCGAATGAGTTAACTGAATTGTGAAATTTCATCTCTAATCGTCTTGGTTTTCTCACCGTTGGAGTCAGCTAATTGGACTGTGAAGAATCATGTGCAATTTCAGGTACACCTTAGACATGCACACTTACAGGCGTCTTTGCTTTAGGACCAGCAAAAGTCCATATAGAATGGAGCAAAGATGATCATTCGCAACTTCGAGAGTTAGCCATGCATGACGTTTGTATTCTGTGCCGATTTGAAGTTTACCTCCTCCTGTAATGTTGGCATTGTTTTTGGTCTGAATATGGTAACCTGGGTACTAAAATGAGCAAAGGATATTTCCATATGTTTTAATTCCCTTTATTTTCGAGCTATCCCTCCCTATCCTTATTATCCTTTCCCCCTCCTGAGGTGATTTCCCAGGGGTCAAAAAGTGCACTCTGCGCTATCTTACTTCACGCACTTTTACCTATCAACTCAAGAACTGACTCAGTAAAGTGTGCTTTAATTGCAGTCCCGTGTTCTTATAGGTATAGAACCAATTCTTTATGCCCGTGGTATGCTCAAAATTTTGGACTTTCGACTCTAAGTTAGTAATATAAGTTTAGTGAATATAGAAATCAAGGGATCAGTATTAGATAGAACATTATAGAATAATTTTTGTGTCTGTATATGCTGTAGGAGCAGAATTTTTTTTTTAATTGTTTTTGTTAATATCCTTTTTTTCTAAGAATAATTACTCGAAACAAGTACAAGTGGCAGTAGGTTAGCGCCCTGGGAAATCATGAACTCGATATTGAAGCGTAATGTGATAATAAAAAGAGCCTGAAATGACTTTTTTCATATTTCGTACACACATTCGCTTCTTATTGCTTGCTCTTCCTGCGCAACGTGTAAGCGATGAGATGTTTGAGGTCGATGGTAGAGCAGTATCTTCATGAAGTCGAGATTCGACAAGGGTAATAATTTAAGTGCTTTGTCTGTTCTGGCCTTCGTATTTAGTACACGCCATTAGAAGAGTGGGGCCACAAACTAAATAGTGTTTTTGTGATATTGGGATATCAGCTATATTTTTTTTTTATGGTACTCATTGAGTAAAATATTAGATGACATGTCAATGGAGGAACAGCATCTTCGCAACTTTGGCTTTCATTAAGGAATACAATTTTCACATTGCTGTTCTGATGCTCTCTCTTCATGCTTATTGAGGACACCGTTAGATGAAGGGTTCTTTGGAAAAGCAGAATCCTCAAGGCCCAGAGCTTTGAAAATGTCAATACCACTTGTCTGGCACCTCCCACATGTGTTATTTATACGAAATGAGTACAGAATTCTCATATATTATTTAGTAGTTAATGGTGGTGCAGCATCTTCACTACTCTTGGCTTCAATAAGTGTAAAATTACCCGTCCAGAAGGTCTAATGACACAGTGAATACAAAGGATTACTATTTATTAAAGAAATATTAGCCTCTATTCTTAAAGGCATTTTTTACTACAAGGGAACTATCCACAGGCACTCCGTTTGTTGCATGGACTTCAATCTGAAATGCTACAGATTTTTCTTTTGACATTGCTCAGTTCTACACGAAAACTATGCTACAGGCACTCCATGTAGTCATACATGATCCATATACAGTAGAGATATATGCAGTTAGCTCTTCTTATGTTAAGTAATTCGGTATTGCGGACTGTACTAAAGGCACTTGATTTACCTTAAGTGATAATATACTTAATATATATTAATAATGCGTTTTATTGTAAAAGAAACAGTTAGTTAATCTGTCATTTACACATTTCTATAATATTTGATCTTAATACTTCTTGCGAATTGTGCCACAGGCACTGATTCAGCATTACAAAGATTTATCTTTGTAATAAACTGTATATGATTTATTAATATGAATTTATGTTTTTATTTTTTATTTTTTTCAACTGCACAAGAGATCATACCTCTGGCACTCTGTGTAGCAATTTGTTGGCATAATTAATATATTACATTTATTGAAGGAAAACTTTGATAATATTAGTAATATGTTTTCAAGCGTAGAATAAGGAAAATACTGAAAAAAAAGACGATAAGGGGGAAAATATGTAATTTGAAGAAATAAATCAATAGGGAAAATATATATATATATGTTTTCTAATTTTAATAATGCATAGAGTCCTCCCCTCCCCCCCAAAAGACCTATATCCGAGAAGATTGAAATCTTGGGGCGGTCTTCGCAGCCATTATTTTGATTGCAATTGCTTTCACATTGCAATCGTCTCTCTCTCTCTCTCTCTCTCTCCTCTCTCTCTCTCTCTCTCTCTCTCTCTCTCTCTCTCTCTCTCTCTCTCTCTCTCTCTCTCT
>JAXCGZ010008507.1:0-32857 GCA_037179515.1 Halocaridina rubra
TCTCTCTCTCTCTCTCTCTCTCTCTCTCCTCTCTCTCTCTCTCTCTCTCTCTCTCTCTCTCTCTCTCTCTCTCTCCACATGCTTCTTGATAGGTTGTTTTTTTCCCACTCACACACACACACACACCAAAACCCACATGCTTCTTCTTCTCTTGATAGGAAATATTCTTCCTTGACACATCACTTTGGCCACTCCATCCATCCTTATTCATATTAAGTGTCACTTCAAGTCATTCTCCGTCCCAGCTTGATTTACTTGAGTCTTTTTTGCTAAGCTATCAGATCCCCAAACTACTTTCCACATGTTCCCCTTACTTTGCTTTTTCTCTACCCTTCATCCAAAATACCTCCACATAGCTACCCATAAAAATCCCTAGTTTCTTCATTTATAATTTGCTTTACCTTTCAAATGTGTTATACTTCTCTGTGCTATTTTTATATAGTTCTTTACGATGCAAGGTAAGTCTTGCTAATATCCTATACATAAATCTAATCTAAAATACTGCATACTTGCCTCAGGTTTGATCCTGGCATGGGGGTTGGATTAGGTTTTACTGTCTCATGTCGTTACCAATTAAATTTGGCAAGTATTTAGAGGGTTAGTAATTTTCCAAAGGTCCTCCATATTATTCAACCATTTTCTGGATATCTTTGGGTTCGTGTGATTGGAGAGGGGGCTAGGGTCTTGGCTATGTGATATTTATATAGTGAGGCACTGTGTTATCACTGTCCCTTCCTGGTGCCATTCATTATAGACCTTTAAGCTTTAATCAGTCATCAATTTTTTAGTTTCATCATCCATACCCCTCTCCTTTACGTATTATCTATGCTTAAAGCACCATATTTGCACATCCCATGATAGCCCAAATTTTTCCCATTCTTTTTCCAAAACTTGTAATCTTCCATCTATCAACATTTTTATTACAGTCCCCAATCTGTCTTGCCAGGTTTGCTCATACTATTATCTCACTCACATTATCACTCATTCATATGCCTACCAACACAAAATGTATCAAGACTCCTTCCAAAATTGCAGTCTTGTTGCTAGGTCTCACCACATTCTGATATATTCAAGTGATATCATATACTGGGTACTTACTTCAAATTCATTACATTGGGATATTTTTTTTTTTATTAATTCAGTAGGTTGGGATTGAGATTATATTCTGACATGCAGTGCTGAAGTTCATATCTCCTTCCAGTTTGGAGTATAAATGAATAAAAAATATAAAAAACTGACTCATGTCTTGTTCAGAAACTTACATTTTCCCATTTTCATGAAAATAAGAGTGATATGCTGAAACCTTTATTTTTACTTTTCAGGAGCATTGTATGCTCTCCTGGGGTAACATTAATTTATTTGATTCACGCAACAGACTTCTACACAACAAAGTTTCCGTGACTATGTATCCTCCGCCTAAAGGTTTTGAAGAGCTTTTGAATCCTCTTAGTCCAGCAGGTACGTTGTTTGAACTTGTCAATCTCTGTACTTCTAAAGTATAGTACATACACATAAAATAGTGAAATATAAAAAGTTCCCATCCCTCTGTGATGTTAAGGATGATAATTTCTCTATCATTTATAACTACGAATCCATTTTTTTGGTTAGCTATATTTTCTGTAATTAAGCTAAATTTATGAGTATTATCATCAATTCTGCATTAGCTAAGAAAGTTGATATGATAGCTTTCTTTTCTGTATCACTTTTTAAGCCTATTCTCATAAGAAATCCTCAAAGTATTAGCCATAGCAACGAGACTTGTTTTCATTATATTGTATGTCACATCTTTGAGAACCATTGGCAGTGGTCTATTTAGCACTGTCTGAAACCAATAAAACAATGGAAGCATCAATAAGAAAAATTTGGAGAGGTTAAACATGCACCAGAATAAGAAGGAATCATAATTGCTTTTCAGCCTATAGAGCCCTGCATGCAGAACTACTAGTCATCTGAAACCACTAGTAGTTAAATCATTCCAATTACAGTATATGGAAATTGTAATGCCAGATCCCAGGGATTTGTGGTATCCCACTGAAGTGTTTGTAAATATTTCAACTTAGGCCAAGTATTGCCACTAACGGTGAGACAATTTGCATATGGCCAATTGCCCTATTGCAGGATGCTCAGGAACTTGGCATTAGATGAATAGACCAGAACATGTGGATTAGTAATAAATTGCTTTACCTCAATAACTGATCCACTTCTACAGGTCAGAGTTATGGTAATGACTCAACATGTCTTGAAATTGGTTTTGAACGTCGCTTCAATCAACACGTAACATTTCCAGATTCCCAGCAAATGGAGGACTATGCTCGTTATATAATAAAATTAGACCGTAAACAGAAAATCAAGGTGGGGACATATGAAAACCCAATTTGAAGTTTCTTGATTATGATAACTTTGATTAATATTCAATGCAATATATATTTTAATGTTTGGAAATAATATATGTAATGTACAACAGTATGTATATACATATTACATTATAATGAGAGTCATTTGACTCGTACCAAATGTATCATTAATAGTCACCCAGTTGTTTAGAACTTGGCACTATTACAGTTACTAATAGCAATTTTATGCAAGCTAAGATATTAGTTTTTATGAAGCTGTACTGATTGTTTCTCTATAGGACAATAATGATAGTTCAGAAGGATTATCTGCAATTCAAGAGCTTGCCTCTCGGGATCCTTTAAGTACCTTAAGCAGTGAAGAGAAAGAGGTTTTGTGGTCAAAACGAAAACTTTGTCCATTAGTTCCTGATTCCTTGCCCAAACTTCTTGATTCCATTCGATGGTCATCTAGGGATCAAGTTAGTCAGGTATGAAGCTTTATGATTTAAGTAATTCTTTTTCCATCCTCACTTCATTTCAAGTTTTATTTCCATTCCTATTTCCGTATGAAACTAATTTGTATGTTCTGCTTGCTCAGTATTCATATATACAGTGGTGACCCCAACCCGTGAACTTGATCCGTTCCCAAAAAGTGTTCTTGGGTTGGATTGTTCGTGAGATGGATTTAATATTCTCATTGAAAAGCATGTAAATTCAATTAATCCGTTCCAGGTCACAACAAATATTCATTTTAAAAATTTTGGGTCATTAAGAACATGGAATATAATGCAGGTTATATGCAGTATAGTCTGTAAAAGGAAAATTACATTAATAATAGAAATACATCACTGTATTTACCTTTTGTAGATGATTGTTGCTGGCATACGTGGATGGTGGTGGAGGAGGAGGAGTATTAATTTTTGGAAGGAGAGTCCCCTTCCATAAAAACGTCAGGGAACTCTTCTGATACAGGCTCTATTTCTGGTGTTTTCTCTCTCTTTTCTCTTTTGGAAGCTGCTTCCCTGCCTACTGGGACGAGGAAACGATCCAGAGAAATTTGTCTTTTTCTTTGGTAAATTTTTCTAAAAATATTCATCTAATGATCATTTAACATATTCATTAATCTATTGTCCGCAGTTTTATCTGGGTGATGATTCTCAGTAAAAGCCTGCACATCATTCCACTTACTAAAAATTTGTTAAAATTCTTCACTGGACACCTTTTCCCTCTCATCCCCCTCCTCCAGTGACTGCTCCTCTTGGAGAATCTTCACCTATTAAAACTGAATAGGAGTGGTGTTGGGAGGCAGAAATTTTGCTGTAATGAAGTCGTAATGTATAGCGAGATCTTCTTCCACACCTGAATGATGGGCAAGAGCATTATACATTATAAGGAGACACTTAAGGGGCAAATAATTTTCCTCAAGATATTTTTTCACTGCTGGCACAATCATTTCAATCATCCACTCTAGGAATAAAATCCACGTGACCCAAGCCTATGGATTTGACCTCCACATTACTGGAAGACTAGCCATCAACACATTATTGCGCTTAAAAACACATGGATTTTCAGAGTGGTAAACTAAAAGAGGCTTGGTTTTATAGTCCCCACTAGCCTTAGCCCACAATAAAAGTGTAAGCCTGTCTTTCATTGGTTTGTGGCCAGGCAGTGATTTCTCCTCTTGGGTTATATAGGTTCTTTTGGGCATTTTCTTCCAAAAGAGTCCCGTTTCATCACAATTAAAAACTTGTTGCAGGATATAACCTTCGTTCTCGACAAATTTAGCAAATTCCTTCACGTAAGAATCTGCTGCTTATTGGTTGGAACTAGCCGCCTCTCCATGTCTAATGACTCTATGAATCCCACTTTGTCGACAAAAGTCTTCAAATCAGCTTCTGGTGGCTTTAAATTCGTCAACTTTAGCTCCACTAGAACTCGGAGAGTTCGCTACTAAATCATGGTGGATTTGCAAAGCCTTAGCGCATATTATGGCCTCGCTAACACTATCTCCAACCAGCTGTTTTTCATTTATCCCCAACAGTAATAATTTTTCTACCTCTTTTATTTGTGACCTTTCTTCGTTAGTATATTTACTCCCTTAGCCATGTCAGCTGCCTTTAAGATATCTTTATTCTTTAAAATAGTACAGATGGTCAATTTCACCATATTATACTGTGTGGCTAGATTGGACACACGAACCTCTTTTTCATGTTTAGAAATTATTTCTTTCTTCATTCCCACTGTTATGCATCTAGGGTGTTTGACACCAATATCACTAGCACTTTTAACATTCTTGGGAGCCATAATAAGGGCTATATGAAAAGTAAAACAACAGAAAATAAAGCAAGAACTACAGTCAGATCACAAATGAACCACACAGCCCGGGCATCAATGCAGAACTGAGAGCGGGCGAGTTGGACACGTGATGGCTTGGCCAACACATTTGTGTTCGTGGGTTGGGGGTCAAAATTTGTTCAAAATTTTTTGGTGGGTTTGGATCACCATTGTACATTGTTATTTAAGTTATTCAATCATTAGTATATGAAAATATTTCCCCTTCTGTATTCCATAAGAACAAGTACTAGATATTAAAACTATTTTGCACTTATACTCTTAACTGTAGGAGAGTAAGTATTTATATTTTATTTTGCAGCTTTACTTACTCTTAAAAGATTGGCCTATGTTATCGCCCATGACTGCTTTAGAACTACTTCAGTGTAAGTTTCCTGATCCTATCGTTCGGCAGCATGCAGTTAGATCTCTTGACAAGGGCCTCCCTGATGAAATGCTTTTCCAGGTTTGTATTTTGTTGCTTTTTTTATATTTTTTGTACGTCTTTTCTTCCCCCTCCCTCTTAGTTATTCATATCTGATGCAGTAAATTTTCCCAGTAGATTACCCAATTTTGTGAGTTATTTTATAGCCTGTGAGAAATTTGCAAAGTTTTAATATTTCAGCTTCGTCATGAAAGTCGTTGATAATCAAGGAAAGAAAATAGAATCCAAAGTAGAACATTCAGTGTAGTGTGGAAAGGAAAAGGTTGTTTCAGAAGTGACCTGGAGTGTTTATTCTTTGGATAGAGATATGCCAGTAGTGTTGTATTGGTGTGAATTTTGTACTTTGAAAGTATTATAGAGAAGAAAGTAAAATGCATGTGAAGGCTATTATAATTTGTACAGTGTCATGGAATGAGAGACTTCTTTCTGTGGAGACATGAGCAATTTGGTTGAGAGAGAAAAGTTAACAAGTGATCAAAAAAGGGGAAATCGCAGGACTTCGTCCCTCCCCAATCATTCCTCAACCCAGCTGTGAGCTGTTATATGGCAAGAAAAAATATTCAAGGAGGATGGCATTGCCAGACCTTTGCTCCCCTGTCCTTTCCCGTTTTCACCTCTTTTGACGTATACCGGGAATACAAATGAGTTTGTTCCTATGTGTGGCACGGTACTGATGTGCAAATATTTTCTCAAGTGTTGATATTGCAGTGTCACTGAGCAAGCAACTCGCTTTATTTTTAACAGAAGTCATGTAATATTGTAATTTGCAATCATCATTAAGAATTGATATTTTAGTTCTGAAATCTTTAATCTTTTTTAGACCTATTGGGCTAAGCATTCACTGTAAGATTATTAAAATAATCAATTGAAAATTTAGAAACGGCCATGTATGAGTATTTTAATTTTAGGTTCCTTGTTTTTTTTTTGAATCTTCGTGTATATGAAAGAGAAAATATAACCAACTAATAATTGGTAACATTTCTTTCACACTTCCAGTATATGTTACAGCTTGTTCAGACATTGAAGCATGAATCCTATTTGAATTCCATATTGCTAAGATTTCTTCTGAGAAAAGCCTTGACCAATGCAAAGATTGGTCACTACTTTTTCTGGCAGTTAAAGTAAGTGTTGTTAAAATAACTATTTCTCAAGATAACCTCTGCATATCTGTCAATGTTAAAGGTGATTTTATCTAAGAATGTAACATTTGCTTTAATCTGTATCTTGTGACAAAGATGCCCTGATTGAGCTGATATATTCATTTAATATCTTTTGTAGTTAAACCCATTGAAAATGTGATTTATTTATTACAGCACTTATATTAGTACATAATGATATGTTTTAAACTTTGTTTGGAGTTTTCTTTGAGACAAAGGAGTAGGATAGTCATCTGATGTGAATATAATTATAATACATTTCAATGTTTTGGTAATGGTACTAATTGTTTGTATTAATTGTCAGCTTAAGATATTATATATTTTAATCTCTAGGGCAGATGCTCATTGTTGGCCTGGAAGTCTTCGGGTGATAGCCATATTGGAAGCTTATTGTCGTGGTCTGGGACCGGGTTTAAGGTCACTCATTCGACAAGTAGAAGTTGTGGATAAGATGACTCGTATGCTTGAGGATGTCAAAGACAGATGCGATACCAATAAGGTTTGTTATGTCCTTTATATTGCAAACGATTATTTTTTGGTATGTTCAAACTTTGGAAATCTGATCTCTTAAGATTATTTTCTCCTTAGGGTGATCGCAAGCAAAGAAAAAAATTAACCATGATAGCAGGATGTAATACTTCCTTTAACATATCTGATATAATCATTGCCTCACATATATGTTTTCCACATTATAAACTGTGAAGATGATCAAGGTAATGTCAAAGCAATTACCAAACATGGTGTCATTTTGTCGGTCACGTTGATCACTTAACAGCAAACTACAATACTTAAGTGACATCTTCAACATTTCTTACAACTAATGCTGTTCTAAAATAACACATGAAAAAATCGAAGTCATATTTAAATTTTTTTTTATTTGTATTGAAATAAGGACAGAAGATTCAGTGTCTTCCATCATTGTGTGTTTTATCATTACAATATTATATTTATTGTCTTCCATGATTGTGGATTTTTTCATTACAATATTATATTTTGTAAAGTTTTATATTTTTAATGACACAATATTTTAGATTTTAGATTTTTAATGATACAATATTTTATGTTTATTGGTACTGTAGCCTTAAGAAATGACCAGGAATAGCAGCGCATATATGAAAAATATATGCATGCTTTTATTTCCACGCATATACCCTCTTTTCATTCTGTTAATTGGTGAAAAAACTAAGGCTATCCCTCAATTTCTTCCATACAACTGGGCTCGTCATATCACCACCTTCATTAGCAAAAGGTTCATGGTACCATAAGTGTACTTGAATGGGTATTGCTATCCCTCAGTTTCATCCATACGACTGGGCTCGTCATATCACCACCTTTATTATCAAAAGTTTCATGTTACCATAAGTGTATTTTAATGGTTATTGATTAATTTCCCGACCACCCCCATCTTGGACCTCAGAGTTAAATAACTAAACCTTTTGGAAAAAAGATTTCCTTTGAAGTGTGTGCTCGTACATCTTAACTTTTATGAAAAATTTTTGTTTTGTAAAGTAGATTGCACTACTAACTCGATAGCGTATTATATCTTAGAAACTCAAATAGCTTATTTCCATCTTGGAAGGTCAGATAGCTCTTTCCATCTAAGAAATTCACTAAGATCAAGTCAGCAACCCAGTTGAGTAAACCAGCTCAGTTAGTTAGCAGCCCAGTTTAGTAGACAGTCAGCATAATGGCTTAGAGCTTCATTGTACTATATTTAGTGTATGTCTCCTTAAGAAACCTATTATACTGTATATCTTGAATCATTATGAGTTATGTCAAGGCAACTCTGATATCAGCATATATAAAGATACTGGACATATCTTATGTGACATAAATATAACATTATGTCAATAATGTGTATTTGTAAGAAACGTATCACTCACTCCAGGTCATATTATCCTGGGCATATATATCTTTTCTCTTGAATGTAGAAGTCTAAAGCTCACCTTTTAAATTCTTATTGATTTTCTTTCTGTAGCTCCATTACCCAGTAACTATTCCTGTTATTTGTTCCCAGGCTTTTGTTGTGCATTCTGTTCAGGTGTCCAAATCAATAATTCTTCCTAGGTGCCTTTCTATTTTGCCCCAAAGTTTTGCTTTTCAAGTTCATTACTCAACTTTTATTTCTCCTGTCTGTGAAATTACCTGATCATTATCTTATTTACGCTTCACCCTGCAAGAACAAAGAGTCATCATATCATTCTCTTTTTAAAGCATACTATTACTTATTGCCTTTGCTAGAGTCAGCAGAAATTCATCTAATCCTACTCCATTCCATCACTCCTTTTGTTGATTGTGTTGTAGCAAGGTAAAAGTGATTCGAAAGAGAGGAATAATCATTATAATAATGTTTTGTGAGTATATTGTTATATGTGCGTTTAAATGATCTTTTTGTCTTTGAGATTTTGTAATGTCCTTCCTGTGTAAATGGAAGAGAAATTGTGTTATTCTACTTGTTTGTGTTTGACAGACTCATTTCATCTAATTTCGTAACTAAACTTGCACCCTTGTACTGCTTGATTTAATTATAATGAAAATTAGGAAAGTTTTCGTTTTCATCTTTTTGTTATACATAAAAATATATTGTAAGTGAACACTGTATAAGAATTTGTATCTTATTAAGCATTCCACAGTATATTTTTTATATTTTCTTGTAATCATATTAATTCCAACATTTCATCTTTCAGGAAATGACGAGGTATTTGAAAAAACAGTTAGCAAAAGGAGACTACACATCTACTCTGCAGCATTTGACATCACTACTCCATCCCAGCCATTCATTAGGCAGACTTCGTGTTTCTGAATGCCGTGTGCTAGAAAGTGCTTGCCGACCTGTATGCTTGGTTTGGGATAATCCAGACCTCATGGCTCCCCATTATTCACTTTCACATTCCATGATCTTCAAGAATGGCGATGGTATTATTATTATTATTATTATTATGTGTATTTATAGGCATAGAAAGAAAGAACATTTGCACTATATAGCCACCCTGTCATTTGAGGTCATGAAAGGGATTCGGAGTTTGGATGACCTGCAGTTTTTTACACCTAAAATGTCATGATTTGCTCCAAGATTAGTAGCAAAATTAGATTGGATATTTTGAATCTACTGTCAGTCTTTGCTTTCAGTAGTGGCCATCATTCCAACAGTAGTAGTATATGTTGTTGTTTCTAAGCTGCCTAGCCAAACAGCCCCAAGTATCTAAGGAAGGCTATTATTGATCTCAGGCTTCTCCACAGTGCTCTCAGAGAGTGTATGTTGTGTTGGTACTGTGTGGAGATTTGTAGCTCGCAGATTGGTCTGTGCAGGGACTGCTTCTTCCCATCTACCTCCAGACTCTGGAACTCTTCCTCCTTCTGTCTTTCCTAATTCTTATAACTTATCTTCTTTCAAAAACGGATCTATCATCATCTCAGGGCCTAATCCTGCCATATCTCTAGGTCCTCAGTACTTCGACTATTCTTTCAGCCTATTCTTTTCCTATTGTGTATGGGCAATTTTCTTGTCTGTCCTGGTGTCACTCATAATATATATATATATATATATATATATATATATATATATATATATATATATATATATATATATATATATATATATATATATATATATATATTTGTGAGTAGTGCAGTCTTCCATAATGTGTTTTTGGGTTGCTCTCAGTGTTTGAGGCTGGAACGAGACTTTGAGAAGTGACTGCCGAAGAGTCATTTCTCGGTGTAGGAAATTGTGTTGTTTGTGTTAAGAGATGTTGTAATTGCCTCATCCAGGTTTTCATGCACCAAGATGGGCAGAGAAAGGTTGCGGCAGTTTGGCCTATTTTGCTGCTTCTCCTCTTGAGTTGCATGACATCCACTACTGATTTGCAGCAATGGGAAGGGCATCCAGCCTTAATTCCCTTGTTTCAATCCATCTCTACCCACCTCCAAATGGGGATTAATCGTGCAAAGAAAAATCTTTTATTTTCACTTCCAAATTTAATATGTATCTATCTATATACATAAGCCATTGTACCCTTTGTAAGGGAAGAGGCTTAGTCAAGGCAAAATACTTTGACTCTTTGGGAAGAAAAAATACAGACGAGATTCTCAGTCCCCTCGCTCTGCCCCATTTAGTCAACTCGACATGCAGGGGAACATGGAGAAAATATTCCAGCCCCCCTCCCTCAGAATCAATACGAATCCTTTTTTCATTTACAGACCTTCGTCAGGATATGTTGACACTCCAAGTTATAGGAATTATGGAACACCTTTGGAACCTGGAAGAATTAGACTTAAGAATGATGCCTTACTGCTGTCTCGCCACAGGAAAGCACATGGGTGTAATAGAAGTGGTACGCAATGCTAAAACAGTTTACAGCATTCAGAGAAGCACAAAGCTTGGTGCTATACAAGTGGATTCTTCGCAGCTCTTTAAGTGGATCAGAGATAAAAATAAAGGAATAAGGTAAGTTATTATTTATTGATGCATAGTCATGAGCTTAATTACAATCATTCAGCTTTATGACCAAGGTTCCATAAAGTCTTTGCAAAAATCCATAAAACAATTTTATAATGCTAATTTAAATTAAATTTGAATAATGCATAATACAAATACAGGGGGTCCTTATGTCAGAGTTCCGTTCCTGAAATGTGATGTGGCCTGAATTTCAGTGTAAGTCAAAACACACCTAAATAAGTAACTATGCTAATGCAGTAGCATTTCATTATCTCTAATTTCACTTCCATGGTGATGGCTTCCCATTTCTTCGGAGCACTGCCACCTTAAGAATCTGCTTTATACTTTGGAGACATAGTACAAGCCATAATTATCAAAAGAGAAACAAAATAATTCATTGGAGATGTGTTGTAACTCTCATCATCATAAACCGAGGACCCCTTGTAATACTGATAATAATAATGGAGTAGTAGAAGTAGACATATGAAAATGGTAATACAATGGTTCCCTCAACATTACCCAAATTATATTACTGTGAACTTTATCCTGTGTTCCCTTGCTTAATTTATGCAGTGGAGACTAAAAGATATCAGTAGCTATATTTATAAGGTCCTGGTTTTTGTAAATATGTAATAAAATACATAAAATGTTCATAAATTGAGAAGCATATATGAAAATGAGACGAAAATTAATCATTTATTGTCTAAAAATTTTATATAAATATTGAAAATAATAACCATATTACGTACTATAAGAAGTAGTAGTAATTTAGTTGTAGTATAGAATTAGAAAGCACTGAAACTAAGCTGAAATTACATACTTTGGTATCCCCTCTCTGGCTAATGCACTAAACTGTGGACTTCTGTTGTACAGGTCCCATATTAGATTCCCGACAGTTAAAGGCAGCATTTTCAAATAAACGCATAAGTGACCTCAAATTTAATATTCAATAACCTTGCTTCATGAAAAGGAGGAAAACGAAATGTGGTGAAGGTCATTGGTTTGTTGGCATAATACCATAAAATTAATTTTCAGGTTGGAGCAGGCACTTGACAATTTCACAAGATCATGTGCAGGTTACTGTGTTGCTACATTCGTCTTGGGTATTGGCGATAGACATCCAGATAATATCATGGTGAATCATGAAGGACTGGTTAGTTCCAACTTTAATGCTATTTTATTTTATGTCCAGTAATGTCTAGAGTCTATTTTTACTAGTACCGTAATAGCTTCAATTTAAAATGTATATATCCTTGCTATTAAAGATTTTATATATACTGTATGTGCCACTTTTGGAATCTTCAAGTTTAATAGCATTTAGAAAAAGCTCTCTGAATGCACTGATAAATCATCAATTTTAAAGGTCTCTTGGCTTTGAATTGTTTATATTTTCACAGCTGGAATAATTAATGTAGTGTATTCATGGTTTGCTGTTTTAGATTTTCCACATTGACTTTGGCCATTTTCTTGGGAATTTCAAGAAGAAGTTTGGTATTCCAAGAGAGAGAGTTCCTTTTGTCTTAACAGCAGATTTCTTAAGAGTTATTGCTGGTGGAGCAGAAAATCCAAAGGAGAGCCAAGAGTTTCTAAGGTAAAGTATTCCTTAATGTAAACTATTTTCTAGTGCCTTCTTTACACATTACAATTTATTTTAGATATTAAAGCATATCCTGGATGCGGTGGGGAAAAAATTATTTCTCTTTCTCTCACAGAGAGTATTATTACGTCCTACCAACTCCTTTTATAGTTCTCTTGTTGCACCTAGATGTCTTAAGTGGGATGTGGTGTTGTGTTGAAAATGAGCAAAGTATTACGGTTCAGGGTGTTTATAAACGAGTAAAGTTTAATTGAAAGAGTGGAACAGTGACAATCTACTTTATTTGGAAGCTTTGGATTGGATTATAAATTACTGACATTGAAAATTTTACAGAGAAAGTGTACTGTATTGGGTATTTGAGTGCATTTGAAATCTGAAGAGTGGGATCCTTACATAAAAATACTATGCGTTGATGCAAAGTTATGTATGACATCATCAGTAAGCAGCATTAGATGAATTAGTGTAAAACTTAAAATTCGGGAATATGACTTTGAATGTTGCTGAGGCATATCTGGTGTTTTTATTTCTGTAACTTGCATGAATGAAACTGAAGAGGTATAGGAAATTCCTTTTATTTTATTTTTTTTTTTTTTTACGTTTTTCTTTGGCTGCCCCCTGCTTGTGGCCATAATAGACAGCATTTATGATTTTTTTTCTTTATGTTATAGAATTTCAATAGGAGTTGATATAAGCATTTATGATTTTTTTTCTTTATGTTATAGAATTTCAATAGGAGTTGATATAACAACCACTGGTATATTAAAATAATGCAGTAGGATCTCAGCCAATCCTCACAACCTCTCTCGCATGTTTCTAGATTGTAATGATGTTCTCTTTACATCAACAATATATCAAGAAGTTGCTTTTAACAGCTGGAGGAAAAAAAATCCTTACTATAGTAGAACTCTGAGATTTGTTATAGCAGCAGAAAGCTTCAAAATTTAAAACTGTTTATGTACAGTATGCTCAAACTTTTACGTGTCTCCTGTTTGTTATTTGGTCCTTTTTATAATTAGTTTTCTTTAATATTCGAACCCACTGCTCTGTGTCACATAAAACAGCTGTATATAATACATCTAATGCATTCCACTTACTTTGTTAAATAGTCATAATTACTTGTAATGTGGAGTACCTTCATTTCAAATTTCATAAAAAATGTCATAGATATATAAAACTTTGAGATTACATCTCATACATTTTGTCTTGCAGTCATATAATTCGTTGTGAGATCTTTTCTTCCTTTTTGTTATTGATTTGTACCTCCATCATCCTCAGATTTAATAACGGGACATAAAGTTGTCAAAGCCCTTGGTATTTCCTTTATCTAATTTGCTGACATTACACCTTCAGTCTTTCATTCACAATCTGATAGTCATTGCATTCCTTGTCAGGCATCCCTTTTATTTCCTTGTATATTTGCTGGATCTGTGAGGTATTTTTAACAAAACTATAATAAAGCTAGATATACAAAATGTTGTGCACACAGGTGCAAAGGAAACTCGCTACTCTCTGAATTTAACTATAGTGATTTCTTATTCTTCATATTTTATAGAAACTGAAAGGCCTTTGGTGAAGATCATGTACTTTTAGTACCCTGAGATATATTTCTATACCCTTACAACAGCAGTCTCTATCAGTCAACCCTTTACTTAGTGGGTCCCTTGGCTGCTGACACTTTCATTGTTAAATGTCACAAAAAGATATTGTTTTGGTTATAAAATGAACTACGAGCTACATTAAATTTGTATTATTTCAGAGTTATAAGTAAGTTGGAAAGTTCATATGCAGTACTTCTAATAATTCTTCGTCTGCAGATTTCAGGAACTCTGCGGAAAAGCGTATTTGGCTTTAAGGAAACATTCACAGCTTATTATGAACCTCTTTATGCTCCTACTCTCAACTGGGATACCTGAACTACAGGTAAATAGAACCTACTGTTTCTCTCTTATTAATTTATTACTGATCTTTGTTTTTATGTAAGATATTCTTGACAGTACTAGAGTTATATTTTAGATTCTAAGGTGTAGAGGCTTCTGTAACAGCACTCAGATATGAAAATGTGTGAAAGGGCAAAGCCACCGTGTAGATAATAAATCCCAGTTGTGACAATCTGAGGGGCGTGGGTAAAGAGAGCGTACATTTTTATATAGCCACATTTTGTCTCCTCTTTCTGTACATATTTTACTTTAATTTATCAAAGTTTCATCACATTTCTTCTTAACTCTTATAGCTGGTAATTTGTAATATAAAAGCTTTAGATCTAGTCCTTTTCATCGTTACTAAAGAAAGTTGTTTTAAATTAATTTTTCCTTAAAGTAGGACTTCTTGTCAAATTATGTACCAACAATACAAGTTCTTAGTGTCCTGTCATTTTCCATATAATCAAAGTACCCCCTGAATATTTGCACCAGTATGAGTTTTTAAGAATAATGGAGGAATCACAGAAGCATTTTGCTGATCAGTCATAGCATGAAGATATGGGAAAGGGTAGTGGAAGCTAGACTGGGAAGAGCTGTGAAGATATGTGAGCTGCAATATAATTTATATGAGGAGGGAGCACTAGGGATACAATTTTTGCTTTGAGTATTGATGATGCAGTATTGAAAACCCAAGAATGAGTTGCATTGTGTGTTTGTGGATTTAGTTAAGGCATGTGACAGGGTGCTGAGAGAGAGTAGTTGTGGTCATACATGAGGAAGTCGGGATTAGCAGAGAAGTATGTAAGTGTGACGTATGGTATGTGTCAGGGCAGTATGACAGTGGTGAGATGTGCAGCAGGATTGATAGATGGGTTCAAAATGGGGATTGGATTACATCAAGGATTGAGCTTGAGCCCTTTCCTGTGTATAGTGATGATGGACAGGTATGACGATTCGTAGTGTGCTGTGATGTTAGTAGATGTCATTGTGATCTGTAGCAAGTGTAGGGAAGGGGTTGAGGTGAGCCTGGAGAGGTGGAGGCATATAATAGAGGGTCGGCAGGAGTATGACAGAGTACATGTGTGTGAATGAGAAGGAGGGCTGTGGAGTGGTGAGGTTGTAAGGTATAGAGGTGTCAAGGGTGGATGAGTTTAAGTATTTGGAGTCAACTGTTCAAAGGAATGGAGAGAGTTGAAGAAGATAATGCTGGCAGGATGGAGTGGGTGGAGAAGAGTAACAGGAGTAATATTTGATAAAAATACAATAGTGAAAGATAAAGTTAAAATATGGTTGTAAGACCAGTTGTTGTTTGGCTTGAAGACAGTCCCACAGACGAAAAGACAAGAGGCAGAGCTTTAGGTGTCAAGGTTGAAGATGCTCCAGTTTTCTTTGGGTGTGACAATGATGAACAGAACAAAATATGAGTATATTAGAGGGACAGCGCTGGTAGGACAGTTTGGGGACACAGCAAGACGGAGGTGTATTGAGTATGTGGTGGGGAGGGGACAAGAAGGACGCTGAGGATGGAGTTGTGAGCCAGGATGGGGGAGAGGTAGGCCAAAAAAGGAGGTTTCTGGATGTGACAAGGGGAAACCTGAAAGTATGTGTTGTGTCGGAGGAGCAGGCAGGGGATGGGGCAATAAGGAGATTATTAAACCAATATGGCTTCTTTTGACGGGAGAGGCCAAAAGATTTGCAGATGAT
Source organism: Halocaridina rubra (assembly GCA_037179515.1). Taxonomy (NCBI): domain Eukaryota; kingdom Metazoa; phylum Arthropoda; class Malacostraca; order Decapoda; family Atyidae; genus Halocaridina; species Halocaridina rubra. Next base: position 15,925 of record JAXCGZ010008507.1, read on the forward strand.
ATTAGTGATGAACTCTTTCTATAACGTTCCAGAGTGTGGACGACCTGGCCTTCCTCAGTAAAACACTGGCAGTGAATTCTACTGAAGAAGAAGCATTGCAATACTTCCAAGAACAATTTTGTGATGCTTATGGAGGAGCTTGGACAACAAAGCTTGATTGGTTCTTTCATTCTGTCAAGCACAGATAATTACCTCATTTGACCGTGCTCAACATTTTTGTACTGTATTCTATTTTAATAGCACATTCTTACTGGATGTCTTTAGATTAAAACGAGTATTTACAGCATACTGTTTTATGCTTCATGAATATAGAACGTAATATTATATGATGATAATTACTTTGTACATGAAGCCAATCAAGAGTTCATATTTTCAATATTTAACTTGCAATGCCAGTATGTAAATGTAATATCTATAAGTAAGATGAAGAAGATTCGAAAATACTCATTATACGTCATAGTTTAATTTTATATTAATTTTTTACATCTTATGAATGTCATTGTGCTTTACATCTTCCTAGCACAACTTATTCTGCACAATAAAAATCACGCATAGTTAAAAGTATAGGATGTATTGTTGAGACTTTTTTATAGAAACTCGTATTGGTATGGGTTATTTACATAAATATGAGTATATTGCATGAGGCATAAAAGTCTTTTTGCTCTAATACTGTTGACCAGTATTTATTTTTTTTACAATGGTGGTAATAATATGAATGATTGGTTTTAACTACAGAGTCCGTAATTCTCCTTTAGTATAATGTATGCTTTCCAGTTTAGTAGTATTAATTAAGAGCACAATGTTCAAACTTTTTGTTATTCCTTAGATGATTGTGTATATTTTAGCACCGTGTCCTTGACAAAATATTCGTATTGACGCATTACCTCAGTATTTTTATGTGTAACTTTTTTAACTGGTTGTATATATATTTCTTGACAGATTTCTTTTAAGATGAATGTACATACAGATTTTTATAAAGTCATGATGATTGACTATAAATTAAAATTAAGGTGCAGTCATGAATGCACATTGTGAGATGAGCACTGAGTAGGACACTTTATGTTATGATATTAGGAAACACCTGCTGGAGATGACAGAGTTAATGACAGAAATTTCATGATGATATCTATTTCAGTCAGCACCAGTGTTATCCGTACCTAAGCATTAATGTACCTGTATTATATCTGTAGTGTTCATAGATGTTTTTGGAGCAGTTTACATTGCTTGTGTTATCATTGATTACTCGTGATGTGTATATAGCAAGTTTTTATATGTACTTATCATTATTTCTGTATAATTTATGAAATAACTGATTTAAACTTTTAAGTATATTACATGTTTGTTGGCCTAGATAGTTTTTTAATCATCTTTCTAAATCGGCTGCCATTATCATTTTCAGAAATTTAAATTTTATTTGACCAATTGCTGTATAATTCACTGTGATTAATTCAAATTTTGTGACATGCTTTATTAGAATAGCCTTGCTTATATAGTAGAGCTTAGAAGCATAAAAGAATGTACATATAAGATTTTTAAAATGAGGTTAAATTTTACAGCTAGTAAATCATATACTGTATTTGTATGAAGCACACCTATACACAAGGGCAACCAAAAACTGAAATTTTAGTCTTGCATTTGACACTTTCACTATGGTAACTGAAATACAAATCCGTCAGAATTAAAAAAGGACACAAAAATTATCTGCTCCTGGTTGTAAAGGTATTAATAATATTGACATTATATATATGAAAAAAATATTGTAGTTGTATGTAAGTGTAGATGTATGGAATAAGTTTTAGCTTATGAATTATTAAGTACAAAGCAAAAAGAAAGCATTAATTTTGTGAGAATTACAGAGTCTCATATTCAGTAAAAAGTTTAGCCTCGTACTTTGGGCAGTGATGTAAACCTAATATTTTCATAGATAAGAGTTGCAGAGGTATCACTATAAGCAGAAACTACTCAGTGTGGATACATAAATTTCAGATACTAGCCATAAACACTGAAGACATAATGATGATTGTATTTTTTTTTTTTTTTTTTCTTGACAGAATACCATATCTCACTGACTCATGCAATGTGGTCAACAGCTGTAAGAGTAGACGAGAACCATCCCCAATATGGTATTCATTATAACTACAATTTTTTTTCACCACCTCCAGTCTTCTATCCCATTTGGTTTGCCTTGTATAACATGCTAGGGTGAATGCCTTCCCCCAGCTTCCCAAGATAGATTTAATAATAATGTAAAGCTTTTGTACGCTGATGAAAAGAGCATTTTTTAAGTGATATCATAACACAATGAGCTAGCTTCGTGGCCACAACTGCAACATATGAATGAGCCAATAAATTTCACCATTTCCCTCCTAAACTGATGTCTCCCATGAGTTGCTTTGGAAATGAACAAAAATTCAGCAGTGAAGGAATTGCTAGGCCTCCAACTCCTATCCCAATCATACACTTCCTGTGACACTAGGGAATGCAAAGCCAGAGTTTTTTCACCATCACCGGATGAATACCATCAATACTCTTTTCAAAGCTGAAAGTATCCTGATACTTTCAATAATTGTAAATTGCACCAGCTGTTAATTTTGTTAAAATATTCCAAATTAACCCAATGACACTTTGTAGCATTTTGTTAAACTGTTAATCATTATATTGGTTGCATTTTTTCTGATGACGCAGCATTCATAAACTGCTGATTTTTGACGTGTAGTTGAGTTAAAGAAATTTTTGTAAAGCTTGACAGTACAAAGCAGTGTTGTATATTTTTTAAGAATCATATTAACTTAGCCAGTAATTTTGTATGTAACGGGTTTAAGTTAGAAAACACGGTATTATAATTTCCTTAAAATGCTCAAAACTTCAGTGATAATTACATTGGTATTGTCTTTTGTATTTTAACTTCTTGTTCTATTAGCTTCGTGATAGCATCATTATTACAATTGCAATTCCCATGCACATGTAGTATGTATGTAAGTTATCTACAGTTTCTTTTAGCTACAGTACACAGGAAGCCAATAACTAATTTTTATTATATAAGATTTAATTATCACTTTATCATTATTTAATGTTGTAATATGCAAATAAAATTCCAAAGAAAATAAAATTGCTTGACAATGTCAGTGATTACAAAATACTGACACCAGGCATATGTTACTTGCTTTGCACATTTTAGTTGGGATCACCTCTTTAGACTCATCCTTCATAACTGAATTATACCCTCTGATAACCCTAGAAAATGATGAGCTTATAAATAGCCTTTGTTATTATCTCAAAAGTAAGCATTTAGTTCAAAAGAGAAAAATTACTCCACATTGTAGCAAAATGTTTGTTGGACTGAAAACTCTTATATACTCCTGAAAGAGACATGGGCTGAAATTTTGTATTGTAGATGATGATCGTGTTTTTTATATTGGTGTGTTGATAACGTTTTCTAATTTTTTACATGTCTAGTCTAAAATACTTCTGTAAAGGCTAATATATGATTGGATGAATGTACATACTTTTTTTTTCCTTTGAATTTGAAATATTGCTACTTTGGGAAATTAAGAGTGGAATTTACGGCATAGAATTTGACCATTAATCAAGCATTGGTTTAGAGAGCAAATGGTCCCATGCTGCAGACTATTGTGAACGATGTTATATCAAAATCTCAACTGCTTTTGTAATGGATAGGGACTGCCTTGAGCAAAGCTCTTAATCCCAATGCATAACAGATTTGAGAGTCGATGCCACATTGTTTGATCATCAGCAGATAGTTTACTTGCCAAAGGAAGACAGTTAGAGGGGTAGAAGATCAAATTATATAGCCTGGTTAAAATGATTGGATTAAGACTAGAGCACAGTTGGCACACAGTAGACACATCCTATTGAACAGTTTCAATTTGCAGTACTGTATCTCGTATATTGTATTAAAGACATTAGCTGCTGAAGAAATCTTCAATGTACTTATTGTTAATATAGAGTCGGGTAGCCATTCCAGGATTTTATTTATGCTATAAAACACGCAAATTTCATACAGCAAAAGGTTATGTCCACCATGTAATAGTCAATGCCTTGGAGGTCATATTCTATATTTTACTGATCAATCATTTTAATATTAAGTCTGTCTACAGGGTATTTGTCGTGCTACTTACGCAAGCAATTATTCCAACAATAGTCGATAAAGTAAAAATTCATATGATGTCAGGACCTGTGTATGAATATGTCAATACTTTGTATATAAATAATAGGTTGGCAATGGCACCAACTGACCATTTAAAACTAAAACTGAAGGTATTGCAGATTCAACCAGGATTGGTCCAGAAATTTCCAGGTTGAGTCTTCCTTCAGGTAAGGTTCCTTCCTTATGCCTACATCTACACTGAATATTCTGGCGTATTTGTTACACATCTCTTACTATCCCAATACATTTGAAAGGTCACAACACTCCCCGTATTTGATTCATTCTGCACCTTTTTTTTCCATTTTTGCTATATTTATGTAAGGTCCACAGCTTATGGCCTCCAGTACCCGGCATAGATGGGTGCTAAAAATCTCCTGGGATCTTATTGACTTCACTATAGGCGTGAGGGTAGACATGCTTGGTGATAATAATGGTTCTGCCCTCGTCTTTGCTCCTCCTGATAAATCTGCTTCTTTCACTCTTCACTTTTCTAACATTCATGGTCCGTACTCTAATCGTCCCTCTGTGAAACAGCACTTGAGTACATTCCTCCCTAATTTCCTCCCTCTCTGAAACCCAGTTGTCTAGTCATGTTTCCACAAACTCATTTCTGATCTCACTATAACCTATTATGTTTCCACAAACCCATCTCAAATCTCACTAATCTATATTCTCGTTTCCATTCCAAAGGTAGGGTCTGTGTGCCAACTGCAACACTAACACTCCTATTGGAAGGGTCATTGACCTTGAATTTCCTGATTTTGATGTTCTCTGACTGAAAATCTATCTCTTCATTACCAATATATTCCTTTGCTTCTACTACTACTCTCCAACTCCACTGAATTTGTGTCTTTCATTGAATATCTCTCCTAATGCCATGAGTCCTTGCTAGCTTCCCACCCACATATTGAAGTTCTCTATATTGGAGACTTTAATGTACACCATAATAAGTGACTTAAGTCTATCAAACATCCTACTCAAGTTCCTGATCTCCACGAACATGCAGCCAACATTTAATCTCCTTCTTACTTCTAATCCTTCGAACTACCCATATTCTGTGTTTTCCCCTCTTGGTAAATCTGACCACTCTGTGATCTCAATCTCTTCAATTTTCGCTCCCCCCTCCATCAATTCCTCCTACTCAGTGCCGCCTTTGACACCGAACATACATAACATGATGATTTGCGTAACTTCCTCTTTGACTTTCTGTGGGAGATCAGGTTGTCCTAAAAGATAAAGAGATCATAATTTCAGAAATGGAGGCATTCATCTTTTCCTCTATGAAAACTTTTTTTCCCTATTCCTTGGTTTAACCATGCCTGCTCCATGGCTATTCAGGCCAGGACTCGGGCACACTGGTCATACCAAGCCTCTCCTGATTCAACTTGCTCTGCTGTTATTACAACTAGGAATCACTGTAATGCTCACATTCAAAGCTTTAAAGCTTCCCTAATGAGAAGGAAAGTTGATGACCTTATCTCCTCTCCCACTAATAAATATTTCTGCTCCTTAGCCAAAAACTTCTGTAACTCAAGCTTTCCCCCTCTCATTCATTCTAATGGTTCTATAGCTTGATCTCCCACTGACAAAACCACTCCCTTGGGCTCTCATTTTTCTGTCAACTCCTCCATAAGTAATTCCAGCACATCTGTCCTTCATTCTTTACCCCTCTCTAACCCTATGCCCTCCCTTATCCTTTCTTCACGCAAAATTCACAAGGTTCTTTGCTCACTAACGACAAACAAGGCATCTGGTCCCGATGGTATCCCTGCAAGGTTCCTTAAGGAGTTTGCAGATGAACTGGCTCCCGTGCTTTGCAGTCTATTTCACCTCATTCTCTCAACCCGTATCTATCCTTCATCTTGGATGCATTCTCTATTGTAAACTGTTCCTAAGAAGCATGGCTAGCCTATTCCTTCAAACTAACAAACTATTGCCCTAACCTCTGCTAACGCTAAAGTTTTTTAAACTTTGTTAAATTCCCACTTCTAGGAATGTCTTGAATCTAACTCATTTATCTCCGATCACCAGTAAGGTTTCCGCATCACAAGATCCACTGGTGACCTCCTGTCCCATCTTATTCATGTATGGTCATCTCAGAGGAACTATGGGAAATCCTTTGTTGTCACCCTTGATATCTCTAAGGCTTTTGACAGAGTCTGGTGCAAGGCTCTGTTGGCCTAACTCCCTCCCTAATATCAGGGCTAATCTTGCCATATTTCTAGATCCTCTATACTTCGACTATTCTTTCTGACCGTCCATTTCCTATTCAGTTTTTCTTCGTCTTAGTGTTTTCTTTGTGCCCAGGCCTTTATACATGATGCATATTTTCTTGCCTGTCCTTCTGTCACACCCATAAAAAAATTTATAACCTATTCCCAACCTCACACATATGATAATGTACTTGAACAACAGTAATATATAAAAATATGCTAACACTTGCCAAAAGCTACAATTCTTTTGTTTTGTTGAAGTGAACTTCATAGCCTTGAGATGATAATGTTGACAATGAAAATTCTTTACACTGCCAGTGGGATGAAGTGACATGATGAGCAGCATTGTAGGTAAAAGATGAGACTACAAGCTAACTGGAACCTTCTGAAAATGTGCCAAAAGGATCATCTACGTCATCTTTACATGATGAATGATGGCATTTTGAAGGAGGCAGTAATTCAGGTGCTGTGGAAGTTGAAGGCTGTGGATAATTGGGGTAAGAAATATAGTTATAGGAAACTACTACATCTTTCTCTTGGCTTTATCGGACTGTTTGCAATGGTTCAAGGTTAACTGTTGGGTGACACATATGCTTCATTCCATTTCATTTTTTGGGCCCTTTGAAAAACTTTTGAAACCCTACAGCATCCATACTTTTGGCTCATATCCTACTTTTTCTGCCGAAGCACCAATTCCTTAGTATAGTCCTCATTAAGGATTTGTCAGTGCTCATCAATGTGATCTTCGATGTCTTCCTTAAGCATGTCTGTGAAAACTGTCCCAACAACTTCTCTTGCAACTTGCAAAATCTTCCTGACTTCAACATGGATTGTACTGAAGCCTCTAAAGTCCTTTACTACTTCACTCCATTAAGCCTACTAGCTGGCATTGAATGTCTCGGGTGTTAGGAAGTTTATAACCTAAGAGATAATGTCACAATGCTCGTAATTGTGAAACTCCTCCACAAGTGTGTTATGCTGTTTTTCGGACAATCATCAAGTGTCTCTTTGGCTCTCATTTTTCTGCCAACTCTTCTATAAATGATTCCAGCGCACCTGCCCCTCAATTTTTACCACTTTCTAACCCTATGCCCTCCCTTATTCTAAGGTTCTTCAATCACTAAAGACCAACAAGGCATCTGGTCACAATGGTATCCTTGCAAGTTTCCTTAAGGAGTTTGCAGATGAACTGGCTCCCATGCTTTGCCGTCTTTTTTGCCTCATTCTGTGCACCAGTAACTATCCTTCATCTTGGAAGCATGCTCTAGTTCAACTTGTTCCTAAGAATGGTGACCACTCTATTCCTCTAAACTACCGACCTATTGCTCTAACCTCTTCTCTTGTTAAAGTTTTCGAAACTTTGCTAATTGTCACCTTTTGATATGCCTTGAATTTAACTCACTTATCTCCGATCACCAGTACGGCTTCTGCAAGACAAAATCCATTGGTCCTCCTGTTCTATCTTACTCATGTATGGTCATCTTCTATGGGGAACTCTTTGTCATTACACCTGATATCTCTAAGGCTTTTGACAATGTCTGGCACAAGTCTCTTTTGGCCAAACGGCCTGCCTATGGCATTACCCATTCTCTCTGTTCTCTGATTTCCAGTTTTCTTTCTGACCATTTTATATCTGTAGTTGTTGATGGTGTGGCATCTAGCCTTTTCTCTGTTACCAGTGGTGTTCCTCAGGGCTCTGTTCTTTTACCTACTCTGTTCCTTCTCTTTATCAGTGATCTTCTACAATCCCCATCTTTCTCTCTTCTTCATGCCTTTGCCGACGATTCTACCCTTCATTTTTCCTCCCCCTTTTCTTCACAACTTTCATCTGCTACTCGTAATCAGTCTAGTATCACTCTTTCTTCTACTCTCAACTCCGATTTGCAGAAGATATCTGAGTGGGGCACCCAAAATTTTGTTAAATTTAATGCCTCCAAGACACAGTTTCTGGCTATCTCTTTATCTTATTCTCATCCTGATAACCCTATTGTCTTCGAAACCAACAAAATTTACCCTCTTAATTTTATTAACCTATTAGGAATCCATACAGCCTCTAATTTGTCTTGAAAGAATAACATAATCCGGGGTTCTGTTTCGTTTTCGTCATTACTTTTCCATTTAACAATACTTAAAATCTATAAAGGTCTTATCCATCCCCGCTTAGAATACTGCTCACACATCTGGGGTGCTTCTTTTTATATTTATCTCCTTGATAGGATTGAATCTAAGGCAGTCAGACCCATTAATGATCCTTCTCTTATTTGTAATCTGGATTCACTCTCTCTCTCCTTGCCGTAAGGTATCATCCCTTTCTCTTTTCTATTGCTACTACTTCCATCGCTAGTCTGATGAGTTGGCGAGTTGCATCCCTCCCCCACTGCTGAGGCCACGTAACACTCGCCAAGCGTCCTCATCTCACGGGTCTGTGTGGAGATTTGTGGCTCGCGGATTGGTCGGTGCAGCGACTGCTTCTACCCATCTACATCCAGACTCTGGAACTCTCTTCCTCCTCCTGTGATTCCTAATTCTAATGACCTATCTTCCTTGAAAAAGCGGATCTATCGTCATCTCAGGGCCTAATCTTGCCTTATCTCTAGGTCCTCTGTACTTTGACTATTTACTCTCTCTGCCATTTTCCTTTGTGTGTCATTACCTCATCTCTGCCTTGTCTTTAATCTTTTTCTTTTCCTTCATCTTGGTTTTTTCTCGTGCCTGGGCCTTTATTTCTGAGGGCAGTTTTTGTCTTCCCCGGTGTCACAGTCATAAAAAAAATCAGCTCCTGAAACTTTTTTTTCTAAACTGTTCGATCTTTACCTTTATCTGAAGATACCAAAGCTGCAATCTCGTCTCTTTCAGGAGAGAGCGGTGAACTAACATTTAATTCATTCTGGTTGTCATCCATCTGTTCGTTGGTATATTCTTGTTTTGAAATTCTGGTTTCTAGTTCACTCTTTCCCCCTTCCAGATTCATTATTCGTTTTTCTAGTTATTTTCACTCTTGCCCTTGTGCCTTATTTGCTTCCTCCAAATACATTATTAACCCTCTAAGTGTTTCATTCTCATTCATTTCTCTATCCATATTCCGAATTTTGTCATTCAGGTTTATTGCAAGGGTCTCAAGGTCCCTGACTTTTTGTTTCGGACTCCTAAGAGGTACTCTTCCTCCTACATCCCCCAGTGATTCTCTACCACCCCTTCCCCGACCATTGGATGGGAGATTAGGGACAGAGATGGTTTTATTTTGATGCTTTGTGTATATATATATATATATATATATATATATATATATATATATATATATATATTATATATATATATATATATATATATATATATATATATATACACACACACACACACACATACATATGTGTGTGTGTTTGCGTGTGAGACATGCGAGGGTCTACAAAGAACTAGTAGCAGTGGTGACACTGATGCTCTCTTCCAACACTCCATCCTGTCTCTTCCCCCTCCTCCTTATACATTCAGAGAAATAAAGAGGCAATATGAAGGCAACAGGAAGTGGCCAATTTTCCATTCAAGACACACACTGCTGTCTGATGTTTGCCTCATTCATTCATCACACATTACGTCAGAAGACCGGCACCGTCTGAAACAGGGATTCATAAGGCATGGGCCGTGGACATTTCTACTCATCGAAAATTATGTTAAAAGGATTATTTTTTGGGTGAACTCTTATCTATGCACAATCCTATCATAATTTTTACCTGATCATTACTGTATAGACTGCCCATTTCTAAAAGAAATGAATAAGTAAATTTTATAAAAATGTAAAACATCAAATAATGGTATAACTATAAGTAATAATAATAATAATAATAATAATAATAATAATAATAATAATAATAATAATAATAATAATAATAATAATAATAATAATTATAATAATAATAATAATAAAGCTATGATAATGGTGATGCATATTCATTATATATATATATATATATATATATATATATAATATATATATATATATATATATATATATATATATATATATATATATATATATATATATATATATATATATATATATATATATATATATATATATATATATATATATATAAAGAGAGAGAGAGAGATTTATACAATATCTTAATCGAAATTTTCATACTACCGGTTAGGGATGATCTAGGTGAGGCTATTCCTATAAATAATCTCTACTAGTCAGACCAAACTTTCTTGACAGAGATTTAATGCCCGCGATGGGTTCGAAGACTAAACAGGGATGCACAATGAAAAACATATCTGATGCATTCTTTCAAACATGAAACTGATGTACAACTATACGCACACACAGCAGAGCTGTCACATACAAGCATAAAAGAGCCAAACACACAAACATAATACTGATGCATATTTTCATACAAAACTGATGTATCGTCATAAGTGAAAACTTCATGTAATTCCTTAACATAAAACTGATGATGCACTGTCACAAACATAAAATTATACTTAATAACTAATATAAAACTAGAGTCTACTTACATAAAATAGTATGGATACATACTCACAAATTCACGTGTTATACACAAACATGCAATTCATGCACAGATTATTAATGCTCAAATACAAACAAGAATAAGCTATTACGAATGCATGAAACTTAGCCAAGGACAACAGCAGCAGAGACATGAAAGCAAAACAGAAGCGCAACACAGCATATTTCACAGGCATCCCCTCCCTGACACTAGTGTGGTTTGGAATTTTTGACAATACCCTAGTTTTTCCCTCTTTTCAGGGATTTCATAGCTTAGTCAAGATTTTGAGAACAACAATTGTCCGTTTAGTTTTCAAATATGAAAATACATTTTTGCAAAATGTTGTTTAAAAATAGTCCTGTTTCCACTTCTGATATTCTTTATAAGTTTCCTTGTAACGATTGTGATAAGTAGTCTCCGTGGCAAAATGGTAGCGTCTGCGACTCTGAGGCGGCAGGTCGAGGGTTCGCGCCCCGCCATGGACTGAGGTTAGCAAGGGCATACACTCAGGGTAACGATTACATCTGGCAAAACAAGTCCTTCGTAAGAAGACAACCGTCCTAGCCCTTAGTAGAAAAGGGAGTTCGTGACGTAAAACCGAATCCTTGTAAAGATTGTGATAAATATTATGCTGGCCAGACTAGCAAATTATTAGAATTTCGTGTCAATCAACGTAAATATAATGTTCGAAATTGTCAGTCTTCCAGTGCTTTGTTCAAGCATTATGCTGATTGCAGTCACCATATTGACTGGAAAAAAATTCTCTATCTTATAATACTATTACTAGAAACATCTTGGAATCTGCAATAATTAACTTATCCGAGCACCAAAATAATAACTAAAGTCATGGTTTATTTGTAAATTATTTCATAAGGAGCTAAGAGGAGTGATTGAGATATGTGTGGATCGTGGTGAATGAGTGTTTCTTGGCTCGGCCACCCCCCTTAATTGGGGGAATGAGGCCATGTATATGTATAATTGTATATACTTGTAAGCATCTCTCAGTGGAAGAAAATGAATGGATGGATTCGGTTTTACGTCACGAACTCCCTTTTCTACTAAGGGCTAGGACGGTTGCCTTCTTGCGAAGGACTTGTTTTGGCAGATGTAATCGTTACCCTGAGTGTATGCCCTTATTAACCTTAGTCCGTGACGGGGCGCGAACCCTCGACCTGCCGCCTCAGATTCGCGGACGCTACCATTTTGCCACGGAGACTACTAGTGGAAGAAAATGAATAAAAAAAAATATTAGGAAGAACATGAAAGGAAAGTTGTCTAACAGGTTGATGTCATTGAACGCTGTCTTTGATGATGTAATTCGGGAACACTCTCTCTCTCTCTCTCTCTCTCTCTCTCTCTCTCTCTCTCTCTCTCTCTCTCTCTCTCTCTCTCTCTCTCTCTCTCACACAAACACAAAATAGTTAAAGCATTTATATATCTATAATGCAACAGGCTTACCAATACATATTATTTATATAGACATGACATATGCAGATTATTATTATTATTATTATTATTATTATTATTATTATTATTATTATTATTAATGCTGGTGTGGTTTCTACAACTATTTTCATAAAACTGTGACCTTGATTTTCGCTCTTCTCATTCACATCTCCAGTCGTTCCCTACCAGTAATCCACCCCCACCCCACCCCGAAACTACATATAGGTAATAATTAGTAAAAGTATCAGAATGAACACCTCGGAACCTTAGCATCAGAAAAACCTCTCGTTCGATGTATGCTACCTACGTCGTGACTCATCCTCCCACCAATGACAAGGCTCCATTGTTCAAAGCCCTTTTTTCATTGGTCTAAATACTAGCGCTTTGAGACCCTTCCTCAAAATAGTATTCTCAGGTGACTCATACTTTCACCAACCATAAAATGAACATGAACAGAGTCTGAATTCTCATTGGTTGAGATATCGTTTGGGAGGAGCTTCGTCCTTTAGAATGAACGAGAGAATGAACTTTGGAAATCCCACTATTACCTGTTGACCTTTGACACTTCGATACCCACCCACCATTCACAACCGTGAAAATGTGAACCCTTGATGTTAATTGACTGAGAGAGCCCTTGGAAAAAGGTGAAAAAAAAAAATAAAACGTATTCTGACCAAGAGGAATATAACATGAATAGAGAACTGAATTCTGATTGGACCAAAGTACTCAAAGAAGGATGGATAAATGGGAGATTTTCATTTCTGTTTGCAAGGTGTGGAAGAATGCTTTTGGCAGATATTTCAATATAACAATAGATGAGCAATTATTTATTTTTCTCCCTCTCTATCCCTCTCAATAAATTACAGCACACCTAACTGTTGTCTAATACACGCTCATACATTACAAAAAATACATATAAATACCAAGACCCATATGATAGAAAAAGTGGAAAATATTAATTATAAACTTGAGACCAGTACAACAAAGAACAAACTTACTTGAGGGTAACTAAAAAATAATGGCGAGAGAGCAACAAAATGTTGGGCACAATGAATGAAATGAAGATAGGTTAGGTTAGGTTTCATATATATATATATATATATATATATATATATATATATATATATATATATATATATATATATATATATATATATATATATATATATATATATATTCAACAAACAAGAACATGAATATAATAGAAATTATATATAAATAACTACTACTTGAGTACTACCCATTCAATTGCTTGAAGAAGTTGAGAATTTTAAGTAACTGGGGTCGCATGTATCAAAGCAGTGGGCGAATTGATACAGAGATGCAGAGGTAAGTCATAGAGTGAAGGAAGCCATCAAATATATAGGTGAGTTGAAAAGTGTAATGAGAATTAGATATTTGAGAATGAATGCAAAGAGAAGGATATTTGAAGGTGTGGTTGTGCCGACAGCATTGAATGGAGCAGAGACTTGAAATGCATGAGAGGATGAAAGGAAAAAGTTGAATGTAATGGAGATGAGGTGTTTGAGAACTATGATTGGTGTAGCTAGAATGGAGAGTAAGAACTGAGGATGTCAGGCAGAAAACGGTTGTTGAAAGAAAGCTGTCGTATAGATTAGATCAGAGTGTGTTGCCTTGGTTTGGACACATGGAGAGGATGAGTGGTGATGAACGAATGGTGAAGATAGCGTGAAAAGGGCACTGAATGCACGTGGAACGTCACTAAAGCAAAGGAAGAGAGCGTGCAAGAGATAGGAATAAGTGGGGGAAGACTCCATATAGGTGACACAGGCCAAAGGGATTTCTCGCACCTGCTGGCTCGTGAATTGTGATGGACGAGTGTGAGGGGAGTTGCCATGTGATGAGGTGGTGGGGGTAAACCAACTGCGGCTGTCGGGCCTAATTGTAGAATATCCTTGCCTGCCTACCTTGTGGGTGACCCAAGCATGGTGGAATGGGGGGAATGTGGAAACCTTTATCCCCAAGGAGCTAAGAGGAGAGGTTGAAGTATATGAATGAAGGAATGAGGCCAGGAATATGTATGTACTAGAGTACTACGGAAATATAATATCAACCAAAAGATGAAATGGAAATAATACAAATAGTTATGAAAATAAATAAACTAAATATAATTAAATGACTAACCAAATGAACAAGCTACTGAATGAAAATATACATACGATAGCTATTAGATAGAATCAAGAAAACTCTGCATTAATTTTACATATAAATGAATGTGATCACAATTTTGCTTGGAGTGGAGTCACCAAGGTGCTAAGAATCACTTGTCATTTCAAACGGAAAACAGTGGAGTCATCCCTCATAGAAATGAAGGATGATATCAAATTATCTAAGGAATAACGGATCCCTGCTATAGTTCCACATATTGGACACAATTAATGATGAAGGTGTGATTTTTGTGTTCTGCATGTTTATGATTGAAAAGAGCTACAAAACATGTCTGAAAAAGTACTGTAGAAGAAATCTACAAATATGTCAACAAAACTATTCAAAATTATTACTGCAAACAGCAAGTAGGGGCCACAGTATCTTGGTAGTAGAGAGGCATGTTGGGAAGTGACGGGCCTGACATTGTCTGTTCTATCCTTGCCTATTGGCGTCAGGAAGTCCACCCAACCTTAATCTCCTTAGCTTCAGCAAAGTTTGTGTAAGCAACAAATCGTGAGAACTAACTGATATAAAACGGAAATAGTTGATGTAGCTAGAAATTGATTACCCATGAAAGTAAGCTTACTTGTCATATTTGGTACTTGGAATATAAATTAGTGCAACTGGTCAAGTTGATAAGGGTAGAGAGGGAAAAATGAGCATAGATACTAAAAACCACACAATATAAGATTTCTTTAAAACGTGGTTATTCATAATCCCAAAAATTAATAAGAATTTAGGGTAATCAGCATCGAACTGAAAACTGATATCCATGATTTCCCTGATTCAGCATCTATTTGAGTTGTCATATATTTATTTGCCTGCCTAATGCATTACGCTCAATAGCTCCAGAAGTGGGCTGGAGGTTGTATCAGATTTTGGTCCAGAAACTAAAGTCAGTCTGGTGGTCAACCACTGATACCATGGGGAGCAGTGGCCTAGGTTAAAATCTTGGAAAAGTTAGCCTCGAAGTTGGTAATGTACCTGCCATATGACCTGGACATCCCTCATAGAGCAAGGCAGGAACTAATGGTTAAGATCTCGGCCAAGTGTAAAGTTAATTGGTCTAGGGTGTACTGAAAGACCTCCCACTTCTGCCTCCTTTTATGTATCTGGAGGCTGGGTCGAGGTGTGAAAGGTGTAAGTCAAGGGTTAAGCAGTTAGAATTCAGATGGCATTTCCTAAAGAACAGGATCTAAAGTCCGGGGACATTTAGGCCTATAAGATCTCTGTACTTTCCCAAATAAACACATTGAAACTTGTTCTCGCTTGTTTCTTCATCCCACCACTTACACCTGTGACATAGAGGTCATATATGTCTGCACGGGAATTGTCATATATCAATTTGCCTGCCTCATGTAGGAACGAGGACTACATGGCATGGATCTCGTGTTCAATAGCTTCAGATGTGGGCTGGGGGTTGCATCAGGTTTTGGTCCAGTAACGAAAGTGGTCTAAGTTAAATTTCTGGGAAAATTAGCCTCGAAGTTGGTAATGCACATGCTATATGATCTGGATATCCCCCATAGAGCAAGGCAGGCAACAGGAGTTAAGATATTGGCTAAATTGGTCTAGGATGTACCGAAAGACCTCCCACCTCAGCCCCTCTTATGTATCTGGCATCTGGGTCAAGGTGTGAAAGGTGTAAATCAAGGCTTAGGCAGATGGAAATCAGTTGGCATTCCTTATAGAACAACGTCTAAAGTCTGTACCTTCCCAAATAAACACATTGTAAAACGTCCTCGCTTGTCTCTTCCTCTACCACTCTAAGACCTGACAGACGTTTAAGACCTTTACATCAGTCTAAATTCATGTTGGTATATGAAATTTTATTAGTTATGCCAAAGAAATGATTACATGAGGATGGGATTGATACTCTTACTCATATTATATAATCACCATTCCTCTTGCAGTGTGGAAGATGAGAAGAACCAATGCCCTTTTGCTGGCTCTGACATGACAATTCAGTCGGTTTATGGTGACCTAACAGCAGCTTATTGTTATGTTTACCAGCTGATTGCCACTGATATAGAAATACTGGAGAGAGAGAGAGAGAGAGAGAGAGAGAGAGAGAGAGAGAGAGAGAGAGAGAGAGAGAGAGAGAGAGAGAGATAATAAAAACCTCTATTGTATTAGTAGGTTGACCCATGGCATCAGCCGGCTATTGTGCTACTACAACTGAAGGTCATTTGGACTTGTATAGAACTGATCAGGACAGCTCGATGTTCAATCTAACTTCTGTTTCGGTTTTTTTTTTTCTATGCTTACATATACTCCGAATATTCTGGCGTATTCATTGCACATCTCTCCCTATCCTTTTACATCTGACAAGTCACAATACTCCAAACTTCTTTTTCTCTTTGCATTCTTTCTCATCGTTATTAGACCTACATTATTTTGACCAATTCTAAAGTCAGTCCTTTGTTTGTTTA
>JAXCGZ010008508.1:0-2500 GCA_037179515.1 Halocaridina rubra
ATATATATATATATATATATATATATATATATATATATATATATATATATATATATATATATATATATATATATATATATATATATATATATATATATATATATATATATATATATATATATATATATATATATATATATATATATATATATATATATATATATATATATATATATATATATATATATATATATATATATATATATATATATATATATATATAAGTATATATATATATATATATATATATATATATATATATATATATATATATATATATATATATATATATATATATATATATATATATATATATATATATATATATATATATATATATATATATATATATATATATATATATATATATATATATATATATATATATATATATAAATATATATATATATATATATATATATATATATATATATATATATATATATATATATATATATATATATATATATATATATATATATATATATATATATATATATATATATATATATATATATATATATATATATATATATATATATATATATATATATATATATATATATATATATATATATATATATATATATATATATATATATATATATATATATATATATATATATATATATATATATATATATATATATATATATATATATATATATATATATATATATATATATATATATATATATATATATATATATATATATATATATATATATATATATATATATATATATATATATATATTATATATATATATATATATATATATATATATATATATATATATATATATATATATATATATATATATATATATATATATATATATATATATATATATATATATATATATATATATATATATATATATATATATATATATATATATATATATATATATATATATATATATATATATATGTATATATATATGTATATATATATATATATATATATATATATATATATATATATATATATATATATATATATATATATATATATATATATATATATATATATATATATATATATATATATATATATATATATATATATATATATATATATATATATATATATATATATATATATATATATATATATATATATATATATATATATATATATATATATATATATATATATATATATATATATATATATATATATATATATATATATATATATATATATATATATATATATATATATATATATATATATATATATATATATATATATATATATATATATATATATATATATATATATATATATAGTTTGTGTGTGTGTGTGTATGTGTGTGTGTGTGTGTGTGTGTGTGTGTGATTACCTAATTGTGATTACCTAATTGTGTTTACGGGAAAGAGCCCAAAGCTCGTATCTTCCCGTCTCCTGATCGGTTCCATTTTTAGACTTAGTGATACTTATCATACCTGTCCTTAAAACTATGGATTGAGGTAGCATTAACTACCTCCTCGCTTAGCGAATTCCAATTATCAACTACTCTTACACTGAAAAAGTATTTCCTTACATCCTGCAAACAAGTTTTCTTCCGAAGCTTCAAACTATGACCTCTAGTTCTAGAGCCAGCCATATCGAAATATCGATCCCTATCCACTCTATCATAACCATGAAGGAATTTAAAGACTGTCACCATATCCCCCCTTACTCTTCTAGCTTCGAGTGATGGCAAGTCTAATTCCCTCAGCCTCTCATCATAACCGAGATTGCGTATTTCTGGCACCAGTTTTGTGGCATGTCTTTGAACTTTTTCAAGCTTAGCTATGTGCTTTTTCAAGTGCGGATTCCAAAAGGGGGCTGCATATTCGAGTTTTGGCCTCACATAGGTTACATAAATATTTCTGAACATTTCCTTGTCCATGTGCCTGAAGGCTACCCTTACATTTGATAAGAATGCATATGCTGCCCTTACTACGCCATTTATATGTATTTCTGGAGACAAATCTGCCAATATGTTTACTCCTAGATCTCTCTCATTTTCTGTCTCCTGAAGTTGTACTCCAGCCACCGAGTAGTCAAGCTTGGGCCTTCTTGCACTTGTACCCATTCTCATTACCTTACATTTTGAGGTATTGAATTTCATTAGCCACTTTTCTGACCACTCATGCAGATTATTTAGATCCTCCTGAAGTTCTCTACCATTGTTCTCGTTTTTTACTTTCTTCACAATCTTTGCATCATCTGCAAACATATTCATGAATGAATTTACAGACTCTGGTAGGTCATTTACATATACAAGGAACAAAAGTGGCCCTAAAACTGAACCCTGTGGAACTCCACTACTAACTCTTCTCCATTCAGACACTGAGTGTCTTACTCTAACCCTCTGTTCCCTTCCTTCTAAGTAAGTTTTTATCCATTCCAAGACATTTCCACCTATTCTAGCCATTGATTGCAGCTTCCTAATAAGTCTCCCATGTGGAACAGTGTCAAACGCTTTCTGGAAGTCTAGGAATATGCA